>VWZK01013854.1:245652-331960 GCA_013396935.1 Baryphthengus martii | reverse complement strand
CCTCTCAGAGCGGGTGCTCGGTCGTCCCTTGCACCTGCTCCGGACGGAGAAGGGAGAGGTGGGCCCACATGGGGAGGGAGGGACGGAAGGCCGGGGCTGGCACGGCAGCGGCTCCCCTCACGGTCCTGGAGCCGGTGGAAAGGCTTGGCCTGGCCCAAAGGACGGCCCAGAACCGTACCCAGCGCTGCCGAAGGACCCCCCGCCCCAAACCGCCATTCAAACCGGGGGTGACCCAGCCTGTGTCAGCCTCGGCGCCTCGTCGCGCCGCAGGCGATGGCCCTGTTCCCGCGGAGGGCAGAGGCACCCACCGCTTCCAAACCCTGCTGCGCCCTGTCTGGGAAATCTGGGTGTCAGCCCGGAGCAGAAACACCCAGCGCTTGGGTTCACCAGCACTTCCAAAGTTCACTGACCGGCACGTTAAAAAACACAGCGCCAAGGCTGCAGCCTGAACTCTCGGTTCTTCATCTTTGCGAACAGGCATTTGACAGGCACTGATTCAATCAAGGAGCACAGCAGGACATGAATCACCTGTCCTAAAATCCATCTTTTCACACATACCTTGATTATGTCTTTCCTACAACCACTCCTCCAGCTTTTTAGCAGCTCTGGAGCATCACAAGGCTAACTACACCTGCCAAAAAGCATTTGGATATTAAGATACCTATTGCCAACAGAAAAATATTAGAGAGTATTAGATCTTTTGATAAAGAAATGAGGTTTTCTAATCTCTCCGTATTACAATCTTAACTTTACAGGTACTCATGCAAATTGGAAGAGGGCAATGCTAAGGTTAGCCAGAAGGCATGATTTGAATCAAGTACGAGCAAATTAATAAAAAATAAGGGTAGTGTCTGTATCTCTTAACTAATTGTATGCAAACTCGGTAAAAAAAAAGTTGTATAAGTTTTTTCTAAATGTGGAAAATATTCTGAGAGAAGTTTAATACGTTTGTGAAGTGCAGATTTAGGCAGTAACTCTATATGTGCTTGTCAAGATTTAGGGTCAGGGCAGCCCACTACCTACAACAGATGCTCTCTGTTAACTCCCCTCCCTCCCCAAAGGGGAAGAGAAAAAGAATAAAGGAAAGAGACTTAGCAAATAGAAAAGGAAACTAGAACAGCTTTAATGAAAAGGAAAATAATAAGAATAAAATGGAATATATACAAATATATACAAACCCAGTATTGAACCCCAACCCCCCTAATGGCAAGTACATCACCATCACCACTAATGCTGTGGAGCAGGCACCGGGAAAGTCCCAGACAGGTCCCTGCAGCAGATGGGAACTGTATTCAGGAGCTGGATTCTGGTACTGGGTACAGGAACACTCCGATTAAAATCAAAGGCGGAACGGACAGAGTCCTCCTTGGATTCCAGCCGTTGAAGGAACGAGGAAGAATCCGAGCAAGGACCCAGAGCAAGAGCCCCTGAGCCGAGAGCAACCGAGCCAGGGCCCCCAGCAGCCGAATATGGAGTCTATGGGATGGAACATCCCATGGGTCAGTTTAAGGGCACCAATCTGCCCCCGCTCCTCCCCTCAGGTGCAGCCTTTTTCTTTCTGCACCCCCCAACGTGGTGCACAAGATCCAGTAGTGGCCTTGGTCTGCACACCAGTCCCTGGTACTAACTCTGCACACCGGGTGTTATCCCTGCTAGAAGCAACACCACTGCCTGTGAAAACAGGCTGCTAATTTGAGAAAATGCCGTTAGTTAAAGGAACTGAGCTGAAAAGTAAAATCACTGAACAGAACTGTTCTGTTCTAACTCCAACCAGGACAATGCTTAAGCTGTATCTTTCTATTTTTGGTACATTACTGTAATGCAGGTACATCTGTAAATTCAGACGTTCAAAGCACTAAAAGAACTGTTTTAAAAGCTTTCTTCACTAATAACCAAATCTGAAAAGAAAATACACTGATTGAAAACATTAAAATGTTAAATATTATCTGGATTCATTTAGATTAATACCAAAGCAAAATTCTCATATCAGGCACATTTAAAGTTCCTGAAATAAGGCATAAAAAGTAAATCCATATCACTATTCATCTTGCAGCAAGATCAATACCAAGAGCGTAGACCTGCAGAAGCGCCAAGTTCATAAGGTAGAAATCTGCTCTCTTAACCTCCAATAATCTTTCACTACTTGCTAGTACATCGCCCAGTTCCCACCTCCTCGCCCCCAAAAACTGACTCTGCCTTCTTCCAATGAACAATTTGGAAAAAAAAAAGTTACCGAGGTCAAAAGTAAGATGAGTGGTTGTAAAGCCATAAAATACGAACCAGAATACATAATCCCCTAGCAAGTCTGAGTTTTTTGACCTTGGCGTATATTTTTCAAAACTTTGGAAACAACATCAAATTTGCTTTCCTCCATGCAGCTCTTTGTTTAACTTTTGTCATCCTGGAGTTTTCATCTCTTCGCTGCAAAGTCTTCTGTTTTAAAGAAAGCGAGTCACTATTATTGGAAAGTCCGTAACCGATCAGACACTGCTTCTGCCTGCTGCCTCAGTTGGTTTGATGCAGAAATAAGACAGCTGGAAGGGGTGAGGTAAAAAACAGTGGCACAGTGTCATATTATTGTTCTGATTTTATCCACGGTTTGGTTTTGTTTTGTTGTTTGGGGTATTTTTTTGTCAGCTTTGTCTAGAGAAAGAACTTCTGCTCTGAAGAACACCTGCTTAGTGAAGGGAACTGATTCCCTTATATTGTAACAGATCATGGGAGAAAGCAGTTATTTAGGCCTGTTTTCTCATCAGGAAAGTTTATAAAATTACACCAGCTCTTCCTTCTCTCTACCTCATGCTGCCCCATCATTTAACAAGGCAACTCAGGCCTTGAAGACAGAAATTCCTACTTTTTGTTTGTTCCTAGCGAAGCAGAGGAAAGGCACACAAATGAACGTCTTTGTTGCAAGAAAGGCTAGAGCGTAATTTCCACAGTTATTTACCCTGCTTGGCCAGAGTCACTGGCCACCAGCCAGCAGAGATCAGAAACACCTTCACAGGTGGTAGCTGGGGGATACAAGAGGGAGAACTGAGGTTATTGTGTTGGAGGAGGTGGGATACAAACTCATGGGAATTCTGCAGCTCAACGACTATTTTCCTTTGCGTTTAGCACATACCAATAACACACCAAAATGATGGAGAACCTTTTTCCTTGTGCGTAACCAAACACAACTGCTTCCTAAAAGTGTCTCAGGAATCTCTTTGCAAACCCCTTTCAGGGTGGTTCCAGCTGCTCAGATGTTTGCAGACTTACCTTGGAGTCTGCAAATCCTTGGTCTGTTGAGTCACAAGAACTTAGGCTGTGAGTCACTGTCAGAAGATGGGAATGGTCATGTTGCCTTCAGAGCCATTTCTCTCAACAGTCCCTGTCCCAAAATAAAGCTCTAATGTGTTTACAGTGCATGGATAATTCAGGCAGAACAACTCTTAGAGACTTAACAGATGGGATGTTTTTGACAAAGGGCGCTTTCTTCAAGTGACAAGTCCTGCATCTACTGTTCTTCCTATAACCCTTCTCTGCCACGTCTTTAACACTTCTGGTCTCCCCAAGGTACCGGTATTTGATGAACAACTGCCTGGCGCCAACGTTATATTGTTCTCTAGACTTCCCATGTGTGAGATGCTAATAAGCAAGACTCCTGCATATCCATTGATCTATGGCAGCTGCAGCATAATCAAACACTGGTGTTACGTGTTTACAAGCTACTCTATGATTACATATCCATTAATAAACAGTTTGCAAGATATAATTATGCACATTAGGTGTGAAATGCAATCTACTTACTCAGGGTCTACGCTTATGGGTTCTGCAAAATTCTGGGGGAGAAACTGAGCAAATGAATTGACTTCTTTCCCCTAGACTTGTTTTTATTTCTCTTCAACAACCGATGCTCCCAGCCGGGATATCCTCACTGAAGTCATCCCACCAGTGGCATGGGGTATTGCTGATCGGTTCACGGACCCACAGTCACACGCAGAAACCATTCTGAGATGCTCTAATTTGCCTCCAGAACAGCCTTTCATGTCTAGCCTGCATACATCAGCATAAAGATCTACCTTATCTCAGGACTCCCAAAACAATCCTAAGGAGGGACATGGGCAATGCAAAGGCCTGTGAGCAACCAGAGTCAATTCATGTCAGTGGAAGCACTTCGTGCAGAGATGGATGTAGGGAGTCGAAATGCGACAAGATGCAGCTTTCAGGGCTTGGCTAAGTCCCAAGTTGATACCTAAATGTCTTACGTAGCACACAAGGAGAGATAAGAGCCATACCACAACAGTTGAACAAAATGATCTAGTTTTGCATTCTGAGTGGGAGGCTGCCTACCAGTTAAAAGATACTAAGCACGGCAGGTATGAAGGAGGAAGCAGCACCTGATGTCTCCTTTCTCTAAACCAGGCTACAAGACAGATGACTCAGTTCACTCCAGATACCAAAGCTTCAAGGAGCCTTTCTCCCAAAAGAAAATGCCTGCAGGTGCTACTAGAAATAACCAAACAGAACTCTCATGCAAACATGACTCCTGCCTACCTTTGGTGTTCCCAAGTACTTTGAGTACTCAGCCAGAGCGTAGGAGACCCTTCCTGTGCCGAAACTGTTGACACCCAAATTCTCAGCCTCTCCAGTGAGCGCCTTGGTCACGACAACCCTGGCGCTGGAGTAGCTGCACTCCAGCTACCTCTGGTAGCTGCTTCAACCTGGGTTACTCCCACAGTGCAAAAAAAGACCCAGATCTTCATGGGCAGGCCTAAACGAAAAGTCAACAAAACCATACTTTCCCCACAGGGTGGTTTGGACCCCCTGGGCTATTTCTGGTTTTGAGCCCCAGCAGTTTGACAGCGTGCTTCACGAAGAAATGGCCTTTGGTTCAATAACATATGTGCACGGCACCTCCCACAAAAGCAGGGCCTGTACACCCACCTGAATACGCTCTTCTGACACTTGTATGCCAGCAAATAATCATAGAAATATCACAGACATGCAACTATGGAAGTACGGGGTGATACCAGGTACAGGAATCTCATGGAGCAAAGGCAGCCTCTTATTTTTGAGCTTGGCGGTATTTTAAGAAAATAGATGACAATGCATTGAGAATCTGTTTAAATTTTTTAAATTCGCCAGGGGAATACAGTTGCTTTTCTAGAAACCAACATGAACATCAGAACCAACTATTCCTCCAATGATGCAACAGAGGCTGAAATACACAATGAGAGAACTAAACCAGATTACCCCAGAAGGCTGCTTGACTTTCATACTGGTTATTTGGAACAGTGATGGGCAAAGCAGGTAAACACTTCTATGATTCTGTCCTATCTATACATCTTTTGGCAGTGGAACTAAGCAGCTTTTATACTAATAAACCATTTTCTTTTCATAGTTTGTGCTGTGATTGGGAAGTATCATCTGCACTCAGTCTCCATTGTCTGGCAAGCAGAGGGCAGGACTGGGTGCCTCTTCCTGCCTTGCAGGTGGCCTGCTAAGTGACTCTGGGCATATCTCTTCACCTCTCATGCCTTAATTCCCCCACCTATCCAATGATTGGAGATCTCCAGGTGAAGATCTCGAGATCTCTATGTAAAGAATCAGGCACTGTCATTATCCCTGTTGTTGAGCAACAAGAAGAAAGTTTAACTGAGCACAAGGCATGACTCACCCCAGCCTACAGACATAAAAGGGAGTGTTTAAAAACTACCCGTTTCGTGAAATTAGGTCCGGAGATGCTGTTACTGGCATATGGACGATACTGATGGCACTCAACCATATGCAGCTGAGGTGGAGCTTCTGTGTATTACCTACTGTGCCATCGGCCGCACTTCCTCACTATGTGGTATTTCTGAATCCATTAAAAACTTCTTCAAAAATATATGCATGGGTTTGGGGGATGACATGCTATGGTAGAGAGCCATTTACATGTTTTAAAAACCACAAAAGGGCCAGACAAGATCTTGTAATCTAGAAGTCCCTGAAGACTTTCAGATCTCAGGCTTCCAAGAAGCAACATGAGACTGGGCAATACAAATTCAGTTCCTCAGGCCCAGCGCAAACCAGCTGTAGTATTCTGGCAGCTCTGAGCAGACACAAAGTTGCCCATCCAGAATATCTGAGGTTTTCCTCGCCCTGAAAGAAACAGGGTGACACTAAGTGGTCACAAGCAGAGAGCCTAAGAAAGTGAAACCAACAGCTGATGGAGGCTACTGAAGCGTGTGCAGATCTCTACCTGATAAGACAGACGCAGCAGCATCTCTCTGGATTAATTGTATTTGCTCCTCTTTTAATCCCAGTCTCTAGGGCAGCTTGGCAGCTGATGTGAGAGGAGCTCGTGTGCAGGACAGCCAAGATCCTGGTCCTGCAGACATCCCTTCTTGGTCCTGCATGAGCAGCACAGGCTATGCTCAAATTCAAACCCTTGTAGGGAGAGCTGTTCATGGGTTGAATTCAAGGTGATGGGGGAAAAAGTTAAACAGAGGGTGACTCAAAGCCCTGTTCTTGTTTCACATGTGGATGTTTATCTCTGGGCAAGCTGTGTTGTAGTCTGTTATTCTTCTGATTACACTCAGTACAACTGTTAGAGGTGATTCAGTCTTGATACAGATAATGTCCAAGTGACTCTTCAGATTCAAAAGAGATCATTCTTGTACGCTTTGAGCTATAATTTTTCCCTCTCCAAGATCCAGTTGGTGGAAAGCAATTACGTTTACAAAGCTTTTTTTACCTTGTCAAAGCAGAAATTAAAATGCTTGATTATGGTTGGGATTTAAGACTGCTCAGCTGAAATAGTATCAACAAACTTCACAGGAGGGGATATTTGCCACAGGCACATCTTAACTGAAAGCGTTGTGCTGGTGAGAAACAAAGAAGTTTCTGCACAAAAAGATCTCTCCTTCCAAAATTCTGTATTTGTTTAGAAGAGTCAGACAACTCCAGAGGGTTTATCAGCACAACTTGCTTTAATGCTAATAAGAAATTTGCTAAAATCCCCTGTTCTGTTTCTAGGAAGCTTTCCCGAAAGTACTATAACTTAGAGGGTTTTTTTTTACTAACATTCATTCCTCTTGGTCACTCACATGCTTTAAGACACACGCCCAGTTTTAAATTTGCCTCATAAGACATAAAGACATTGACTTTCAATCCATCAGATTATTTTTAAAACCATCTTAAAGAATTAATTTAATTCTCAAGGTGAAAATAGCATTTCAGAACTGAGCTGAGTTCTGCTGTCTTGTTACACGCTAAACACGTCAAAACTTTCCATTTCCATAGACCTAAACACCACATCATATCAGAACAGATTATCAGCTGTGCTGATACTGTGCTGTCAGAGAAATTGGTGCTCCACTTCGGTGAATGCAGAGACAAGGAGGCAAGCTCATGAAGTGTGTTGTCTTATCAGACATTCAAGGCTAGAAAGAAGTGCCACCATTTGCAGACTATCACCGAGAGGTGAAGTCTGTTGCCAAGGCCGATACTGGAAATTAGCAATATTTAAATTTGCGTCTCAAATCAAATCCACAAGAAAATTTTCCTCTTTATCAGCACATGCCATTGCAGGCAGGTTTGGAGCACTCTGGCACAGGGAGTGCAAACTGCTGCTTTCATCACGGAGCTTGACGTTAAATAAAATGCCTGGCTGCTACTTTGGGGCTCTACCACAATCTGCCTGCCCCATGTCAGCTGCAAGAAAGCAAAGAAAAGCCCATTTTTTGGGTGTGTACTGCTGAGGGAGTTGCCTTTTCACCTTCTTTTAATACAGTGCTGTTATTGTTTTTCTTCCCATTGATCTTATCCTTTGAGAATTTGGAAGGCAATTCAAAGAGGCAGGGTGTTGTTAGTAACTTTGTTTTCATGCTTCTCCTCTGTTGCTAGAACTATTTGGTTTTACTGACTAGGAACTAGGATGGCCCCAGTCCTCCACCTTGATCCAAACAGGTGTGCCATGGGTCAGAATGAAATCTCAGGCTTCCCCTTGTCTTTGTAAGGGACAAGAATTTCCCCCATGCAGAAGGGTGTATTTACAGCTGTCCCTTTCCTTTCATTACAACTCTGACAGATTCCTCAACACATTTCATCACAGGATTTTCCTATTAGATGTGGATTTTTGCCCCCCTCAAGCCTTTAACACTAATTTGCTTCATTTTTGTGTTTTGCTCCCTCTGCCCAGACCTGTGCTTTAGCGAGAGGAAGGAGACCAGCAAGACATCTACAAGCCAATGCTACAGCAGCAGCAAAAGCAGCAAGGCACAAGTTGAACAGAGGTTGCTCTTCACCTCTCAGTCACCTTTGTGGTCTCCATTAGCAGATACAGCGTTTATAGATGTCCAGCTAAGCTCAAGACTGACCCACAGAACAAGGAGAAACAAAGGTCGCTTGCAGTTTCACCAGAAAGAAATTCCAGTGGCTACTCCAAACCCATAATTCAGCCATGATTAATGTGTATTGAAGGCAGAACTGGTTTCATCAGAGATCGTAAATTTTGAAGAGTTTTAACTGTTTTGGGAGAAAAAGCAACACAAGCCACCCTTGAAAGCTGAAGGAGGAAAAATATGGCTCTAAGTTGGATCCTGTCATAGAGGGGGTTAAAAAATGGCAATGTTTTACACAAACACAGGCTGCTCCAGGGAGCATTAAAGCAAAGGTGAGCTGGTTTCTTCAGGATTTTCACCTCCATCCTCCCCTTTCACCCATACCATCCAATTTAAAGGCTTTCGAAGTGATTTCTGAAACCTGCTTTCCCTCCCTCCCACTCAAACTTGCTTGAATTTGACCTCCAGACTCAACTTATGGTGTAGGAAAACAGAAGAGGAAAAAAAAGGCATGTAGGTATAGTGATCTCCCACACTTTGCTTTACTATGAGCTCAGTGGCAAACAGTTTGTGCAGGGTGAGACTTTTTTGGGCAGAAAGTCCTTTCAGGACAAAGAGAGCAAGTCCTGAACCCCTCAAGAAACATCTCAGTAGGAACTGAGATTCCTAGGCTGCAACCAGACCAACTGACCTGCGTCCACCACAGAGGGCTGTCATTTTGGGGAAGTTAGCACCTGGCTGGCTGATCAAGCCCCATTCCAGATTCCCAATCAGAGTGCTCGAGGTTTCCAAAAATAGCCCCATCACCAAAGTTCTCTCATCCAGCCATAATGCAGCAGTATCCTTCCCTAACTTCGTTCTCAGAAACAGCTGAGATTTTTGGCTGCATTTTAAAACAAAATGGCAAAGAGGAGGAAAAAAGCAGGGGGTGGAAAACAGCTTGAGGGAAATGCCTGGCATGGAAAAACTTCAGCCTAAATAGCTGAGCTTTGGCAAAGCTGTAAGCAGTCAGACTGCATCTTACAATGAAAACCACCCGACACACTCGATGGGTGCATAGCCACTCTAAAAAAAACGCAGACACCTCTATCTACAAAACCCAGCGCTCCACAGCAGATAGGGTGAGCAGTAATGAATGGGTTCAAATCACAGCAGCAAGATCAAGATGAGGTAAGAGGAGGACATTTAACTGCAAAGATAATTGGAGTCCTGGGAGAGATTTCCCAGGAGAAATGAATTTCCATCACAGGAGGTTGTCAGAAGCAGTTGAAGTACAACCATCCCTGCCACAGCAAAGAACAGCTAAAGAGCGAGCCAAGTGACACCTCACAATTTGCTCTGTATACAGTCATTTACACATGCTAACAACAAGCAATAATGCTCTTTCCTTACCAGAAGGGTTTTAATTGTTGAAGTGACCTATTTTTCACATCCATGTTTTACCAGAGAGCCATCTGACAGAAGTGAAGCAGAAGCACATGGAGGTTGTGTGACTTGTCCGTGCTCATACAAAACTATTTGGGTAGGGCCGATGACACCAGTATTTAGAGTTCTGCATTCATCGCTTCTCAACCCAAATTGTTCTTCTCCCTGGGAATTTCAGAAGAGTTCACACACACATTTTCATGGCTGCTGATTGATGGTGTTCGGTTTTTTTTTTTGGCTGCTGCTTCTTCTGCTCTAGGTTTTATCTGAGCCCAGTACCCCAGGATCTCCTTGGAGCTACCTCAAGCTCGCTCTTCTTTTCTCCAGCCAGGGGATTTCCACTCAGTTATTAGATCCAAGGTTGTGTACATCCCTTTTATCTAGTAGTCTGCTGTGCTTCATCTTTCTGAGGAAAGATCCTGGATGGGAACTTTTCCTCCTTGTTTTCATCCTCTACTTTTCAACCCCTTCAATTCCAACCTGGCAGGTCTCCACTGTATGTCTAACTACTTCATAAAATGGGAATTCCTGTTTACTTGCTCTTTCTGTTTTTTTTTTCTCTTTCAAGGCTTCATTTTAACTGAAGAAAGTCAAAGAGGAATCCTTTGGGAGTCAGAGGAAGCCACTTGGGAGCATCAGGAGATTTGAAGAACATCCTGCTGCTGCCCAGGCAATGATGTCTGGTGGGCGGCTCATGACCCTGGGGGAAAGGGCTTGTTTCCTTATCACTTCTTTTGCCTTTAACAGCATGTTCCTTGATATTATCATCATGTACCAACAAATTTTTAAGTATTAGTTTTGAACTTCACAGATCTTTTGAGATCCAGTAGTTTTTGCATTCTTCCACCCTACTATCTTTTAGATTTGATTTTCACATCCTTTATATTTATGGTCATTTTCACAGTAGCACCAAATTGTTCACCTGCTTTTCTTTGGTTTGCTTCTAAGATGGGAAACAGCTCCAATTAATTCAGGATCTGTTTCCATTTTGCGCTCTGCAGACTTATTTCCCATGGTGTTGGATCCTGGCCTCTACCACATCTGCTCTCACTCAGTTTGGCAACGTACTCATTTTCCATCATGGTATCTTAATGGCTCTTTTCTGCTCTCATAAGTAGTATACAACCATTGCAGAGTTTTGCCCTTTAATATCTGACAGGAATCTGAAGCAACATTCATTTCCAACTATGAAAACCAGGTGCACTCTCCATGCTACTGTTTTGAGGCCAAGAGGAGGTTTGTTTGGCCACCCAGTTTAAGCTTCTGCCTCCAGTAAAAGCCAAGTAGAGATTCAAAGGGGTTCACACCTTCAGCTTCGCTTGTAACCAGTCTGGATGGAAGTGTGCTGAAGACAATGTGCAACAGCACTCAAGGATTACCTTCCTGATGGATCTGCCTACAGGCAGCACTGTTCTTAGTCACCTTCAAGGTAAAGCTTTCAGACTGTTAGGGAGGGGAAAACAAACTCAGCTAACCCCTACTTTGCAGCTGCTTCCCAGTGAGTCGTCAGTTGTCACAGCAGACCTGTTTCTGTGCCAAAGGAGAGACAGTTCGGGCACCACTCGGCTGAGGGGGGATGAGGTAACGGCCAGGGAAATTGTTCTTAGAAGATATTAATTCAAGCACTTTAACTTTTATGTAAGAGCTGCCAATAAAGCTTTTCAGAGCAGAGCTTTAAGGTCCAACTCTGTTTCAAATTGTGTCACCCACCACGTTGTATCTCTTGGTTGCTACAGGCTGAATTTTGGCAGGTTTCCTCCAAGCTGTACATGGCTGGGGCTTTGTCTGACATAGAAGCAGCCATAGATACCTGAAAGCGTCTCCAGGAAGTAAGTTTCCCCTGAGAACCACAAAGCTGGGAAAAGTCTCCACTTTCTGTCCACTAAAAAAAAAAAGCCCTAATAACTTTCATGTCAATTAGTTTGATTTGCATACTTTGGAGTATGCTAAAATTTAAGCTGGTTGAGTCGGTCCGGTCTTTAAGTAACCAGAGCTCAGTGTCAAAGCCACACACCACTACTGTCCCCACCCAGGGACAGGAGCACAGAGTGTCCTCGCAGTGCTCTCCTGTGGGGCTGTTTCCCAGCATTTATCACTAACTGCATTTAAGAATAGCGTGATTGTCAGCAAACATCTCACAAAAGCCCAGGAGCACTGTGCAGTGAGTGAATTCCCTGCCTGGGAACTTCTTGCTCCCATAGCTGCTGCCTGCACACCAGCTTTCACACCACTTCATGAGAAGAGCGTGCAAAGCACTTTGAAAGTCAGGTTTGCACCTTTTTTTTCTCTGCCTTTTTTTATGGTTATGTAGACAAAACTGGGTACCTCGGATGACTGGCTGCCATCTCAAGCACAAAGGCAGGCTGTTAAACACACTCCTGCCCTTGGTTTGAAAGCATCATCCTCCTCCGCTTTGATTCTTATTACATTCAATGACAAACAGAAGCTTTTCTCCAAGGAAAGCAACACAAAGCAGAAGTGAGAAAACCAGATCACAAGCCCCAGTGCAAGAAGCTACGTTTAAAGTACAGTCAAAGCAGAGGTGTGCATGAATATGGACATCAAGTTGGGTCTCCATCACAATTCCTCTGCGCTGCCTTTGAACTGAAGAGGAAGTGCTCGTGGCAATGCAGGATGCAAAGCTGGTTATGCTTTGCTCTGTAAGAAAACATGTAGCCAGGAAACACATGACTGCCAAAAGATTAGGAGGAGACTAAAATTCAGCACTTTGTCTTCATTTGCAGTTCCACAAAATACTTGTGTTTTTTTCATCTTGCCTTCCCTTCAAAGACTTAAGAAAACAGAGACAGTTTTTAAAAAAACACCCCAAATCCTGAGAGCAGAGGTAGGGAAGCTGAGGTGTAGTTTATGTTCCTGCTTAGCTTCACAAAATGGGCCAGAGCAAAACAGCAGCTGCAATTCAAAGACCTCAAGCCACAGCCTGTGTTCCCTGTAGCAGATTGTTAGTCCCACCAACTATTTGCTTAGAGGTTCATGAAAGCTGCCCATCATTGAACTCCCTCCTAATGCATCTTTGCCCTATCCTCTCCTTAGGTCACCAAGTGTTTCAGAATGTCTTGGACTCTTGCAGAGAGCACATTCCCTTTCAGTTGCCCGTGTTTTCCATTAATCTACTCGAACTATTTAAATGCCTTCATTGTCTTTTTAATTTCCTGATTTTCACGTTAAGCACGTGAAGCCCTCTATAAGAAGCGTTCCCCAGTGGTATGCCTGTTTCTCTAACTTAAATGCAGTGCTGAGCACCTGCAAGAGATGCCTGTTCAAAAAGACAATTACAGTTTCTCAGGATACTGAGCCAGCAGCAGTTGTTAGAACAGTCACCTGGGGCAGAAGGTACTCCAGCTGCCCATGGCTTGGAGCTGAAAAGGGACCCCTTTTCCATGTCTGGCACTCCCAGGGTAAGCCAGACATGCACCCCTAGCACAGAGCTCAGAGGTGCTATAACAGCAGTGAAACATAAGCTTCAGCCTAATTTTTCTTCCAAAGTTTCATTACTCTTGTGGGATTTTCTCACAAGATATACTGTCCTAGCCCTAAGGGGTTGGCTTGTCAAGCACAGCTTCTCATCAAGGCAGAAATACTAGATCAAGAGCAGCTGCTTTCTTTACATTGCCAATATGTTTCCAATGACTGGTGCTTGTGCACTGCTCACAAGTATGGCCCCCATTCAAGAAGACATTTATTCAGCGCATGCCTAGAAGCCCTTGACCTGAATAAGACTCGAGCGTGTGCTTCAGACTTGTTCTGAATCAAGGCCTGAAAGACGGAGTATTTTTTTTTCCTGCTCATTTAAACACTGAAACTCAAGACTGTAACACAGTCCACTGAAACGTCCCTCTACAGCTGTTCCATCAGCTCATGAATCTTGTGGAAAGGCCATCGGTTACAGGTTGCTGTAACTGTGGTAGAAGCTGAACCTTACATTTATCTTTCCACAGCGTACATTAATGACTAAGATGTACGATGTTTTCTTGCTATCAGATTTAGAAGAGTTTTGGAAGCTTGTGGCATACGACAGACTCTCAGATGTTTTCTTTGGGTTGAATATCAGGTTGCATTTTGATTAGGAGAAATATATACTGGGGGAAGGCAGGCAGTGATGAATTAACAATTTCCTATTGCTTTCTCAGACTTACTATTCATTTTAGGTGGAACAAATTTGTGTCAATTGCATAATTCCATAGAGACCCTGATTTATTTGGAATTTAAAGAAAACATTCAGAGAGTCTTAATCGTAAAAAGTACAGCTTTAATTCACTCTAGGATTTTAAAAATGGACCAGTTATTTTCCAGGCTGTGGCAATTTCCAAAAAGCATTCTCTTTATATCAACAGTTTAGGTACATTGTTCCTAAAAACCAGAACTGCACTTTCTTGCTTTCTCCCAGGTAGCACTAACACCAAACTAGCCTCATTTGTCATGTTCCGCTGCCATTTGCCTTCATGAGTATTTTATTTAGAACTACCAACATTAGACTCCACCCACACCAAAGCAGGGAAGCTTAAGAAAGTTACCCACTGGAACCAGAGCTTGCTTCCCTGGTAGCTCTTACTCTCTCCAGAAGGTTTTGGAAAACACATCTTACAGGAAAATTCTCCATCACTCTAAGGGAAGAACAATTGCTCCATATTTAGGTTGGAAAATTAAACAGTAGTAAACACTGAGTTACAAGCAAGTCTGACAGTCGTGCTCAGAGGATCGTAGCCACAGATGAAGGGTCACGCCAGCGCTCTGCCTGCACTCACAGTCAAAGAAGTCCCAGATCAGGTCATCTGAGGATTTCCCTCTAAGGAAAGAGGCTGTGGAACTTTTAGATTTAAATGAAGAATTGGATCATGTGCAATAATTACAGCCTTTGCAGGCAGCAAATGCTTCAGTCAAGTTCACGCTCCTTTAATTAAAAGGGCTCCTTCCACGTTAAACATCCTCATCTAAATAATGAGCTTTCAATACACACGACCCAATAAATACTGCCTCCGGATCGCATATTTAGTATCTTCAGTAAATAAGGCTGTAATTTCAACTACTAACTAGCTATGAATAGCAGTTTAAAACAACAAAGCAGCCATTCAAACGCAAAGTTAAAATGGCATTTCAAGTTCTAAAGTGGTTTGAAATTGTCGCTAACAGGAGTCATTCTGTTCCAGCCAGCAGCCTGTTACCACAGAGCTGGACACTCCAGAGACTCTTACCTCTCCATCAAGCCGAGCTCAACTTGGCCCTCAGGTTCAAGCTAATTGGAGCAGGCGATGGACGGCCAGAGCACGACCTCCTCAGCTTTGTTTACGGAGGAAGCTCTTCTCATTAGATAGCTGGACGGGTCTGCACATTGCTGGGAGAAAAATACACGGACTTTCACTTGTAGGTCAGCAGTTCAGATCTGATGGGGATGAGTAATGACAAGCTAATTGATCTCAGATGGCCATTTGGTGGTCTCTGCAAAATGAATTTGGTGGTCTGGGTTCACATCTCGGGGGACAAGCGTTCACGTCAGAAGAAAACCAGCACCACGCAGCTCCTCTGCAAGGCCAAGGTCTGGAAGGAGACATGAAAAACACCCTCTTCCCTTATTCCCAGAGGGGGTCCCTTCACAGCAGAGCTGGAGCGCTCTGACAACTAGAGTTGAACGGTTGGCTCTGGCTGAGAGTCTTCACAGCGGCTCTGAAGAGACAGGGCTGCAGTTTCTCAGCCTGCCCCTCCGCTCCCAGCGGAGGAGACAAAGGTTTGCTAACAGCTCCTCTGGGTGTCAGGGAACTTGATGCCCACGCCTAATTGGAGAAACATTGACGATGTTCTCTTCTAATCAGAAACTACTGTGTGCATTATGGCTCTCTAATAACATATCCCCCATCCTTCCAGCATGCGAGGAAAAACATGACCCTTTGCAACTCATCTACTGGCTAAAATTAGTGATTTTTAGCAGTAATGCATTTCTTAAATTATGTCCAGTGGGGCAGAGAGCACCTCAAAACCTCATTTTCTCAGGAGGGTTATTTATTCTGACAGAGATACTAAAGCATGTATCTTTCTGTCACAGTTCTGGCCCTCAGAAGAATTTCTAGATACAGTATTGCTTTTTTATTTCTTTCTTTTTAAACATTATTAATTGCCTCCCCAGTCCTCTTCCCTGAAAACAATTGTCTGGGGTCAGACTTGAGGGCTGTTGTTTCCATTCCTGCTGTGCACAAAGGACCACTTCATTACAGAGCCTTTCTGGAGGAGCTGCAAGCGGCCCAATCCTGCTCTCCCACTGCTATTTTAATACCAAAGTTGCTCAGCAGGTTTGCCAGGACAAGCAAATCTCAGCCTTTCCAACAGGACCAAACTAAAGCCAGTGGTACCACGGCTGAGGTGTGCCTCCTAACAGGGCTCCAGAGCAAGGAGGGGGTCAGCACATCCATCCTTTTGTAGCTGGGCTCCTCAAAAGTAGGTTCACCAGGTAGATGAGGGTACCTCTACCCCAGCACCCACAGCCAGCCGGACTTCTCAAAGGTAGCAGCTCTACCAGGTAGATGAGGGGGACACCTCCAGCCCAGCACCCACCACCAGCCCTACGGGTGGCTCCACTTGGCTTGTCCCCATGGGAAGCTGCCTTGGAAAAAATGGAAGAAGGCTTCTCAGGTGGAGCAGCAGGTGAAGCACCAGCTTTGTTCTCCATCCCAGTGTGCGACCTCAGGCGAGCCCGTGAGCCCCGGGGTTCCCAGGTGGCCGAGCAGGCAGGTGTGGGCACTGGCTCTGCCCGCACACAGCCCCAGGTGCCCGGGCAGGCACAGGGTTGAAGACACTCAGCAGCGCTGGCGTTTGCAGCAGGGATGGGATGGCACAAGCTGCCCTTCTCACCGAGCCCTTTGCACCCCAAAATGTGCAGAATAATAACTGGTTCATGAGCGGTGGGAAAATACATGGGAGCGCTCAGAGGGAAAGAAAGGTCTGGAGAATCAGCCAGTGCTGTATTTGCATGTATAATGGCCATGTTTGCTGCTCCCTCCCCTACTCCCCCTCCCTGCTTCTGTTGCCATAAATCAGGGAACAGGCAGGAGGTGCGCCTGTGCACATCTGCTGGTAATTTGGTTAGGCAGGGTGTAGCCACAGCATGCAAATCCACTCTTGCTTCCTCTTCTGCCTCAAACAGGCTGCCTTGACACCCAGGTCTTCCGGCAAGCCCAGCAGCAGGGAGCCACCGCACTTTCTCGTGGCTGACCCCAACCCAGGCAAAGCTGCCCAAAGATGATCCTCTGATGGCACGGGACCAATGTGCCAGGTCCTTCATCGCTTCATTGCGCAGGGCAAGTACACTGGGGCTTCCCAACAGCTCCTGCCCCTCCAGAAGGATGCTGGCAGGATTTCACCATTCACATCATTTTGGCCTGCTTTAAATTAGGAGGGCAGCTCAGCTGGGGCCCAGCATAGGAGCACTGAGGCTATTCCTCCCTGCACTTCCCAAGCCTCCTTACTTACTTTTGGGGTGCACAGGAACAAACAGGAGAGCAGCCCCACATGAGTCATGAGCTGCCCAGCTCTCAGCCCATTTCTCCCACCACGCTCGCTCTGTTTATGCTTGGTTCCCATGCCAGCTCTGGTCAGGATTTATACTGAAACCAGCTTGTTCTAACTTGGAAAACATGCTTTCTAAGAGGGCACCAGCACAACCCTCAGCTAGGTGAGGGCTAACCAAACCTGGGCATCGGAGCCTAGCCCTGGGGATCTCATTGCAGTGGCTGTGCCTGGAGGGGTCCAAGGCCCTTTAGGGAGATGCAGCAGGCTGCAGGGAGCAGCCAGGGGAGAGCCGAGTTGCCAGTGGGCAGCAGGCAAGAAATGCAATGCAGGGAGCAGTAACCACTCTCAAGATTACTACTACAGCTCCTCTCCTTCCTGCTGCTGTACTTGTATTCAAATTGTGACCTGACATTAATAACAACGATGGTTAATACAGCTCAGTTCTCCTCAGCCCTTTCTGCAGATTTGTTTCAGCCGGCAGCAGCCATGTCCCTCCTGGGTGCCCCGTGGGCTGAGATCTAAGTGAGGACCCTCTCCCGAGCTGCTGCACTCTGCTCCAGGGTCACATCAGTCAAACACAGCTGGCACCAGGGTCCAGCAGAGCCTCAGCCTTTTCTCCTCCCTTTCTAGCATGCAAGGAGCAAGTTGGATTAACTCCCAAGAAGTCTAGCAAGGATATAGTCAATTTATTTGCCCCCAACTCCCCAGACAAACCCTCCTCTAGCAGCAGCTGCTCAATACCCACATCCCAAAGCACTCAGTTGTACATGAGCAGCAGCACACACAAGGAGGCCATCTGCGACATTTAGGATGTTTAGCAGAAGAGAGCATCAAGGTGTATACGGCTCTTTACTCTCCTACCTCTCTGTGAAACAGTCAGCCTTCCTGCAAGGCCACATTCACTCATCTCGGCACCTCTAGTGAACCTGCAGCGCAGCAGCGCACATGGCTCACCACATGAGGAGGAAGAAGCATGCCTGGCCCTCCTCTATGGTGGGAGGGGAGCTTGAAGAGGTGTTTGATAACTCACAGGGTTTGTAACTCCAAATCCCCACAAATCTCAGCTGAGAGTCTACTAGTGCCTTTGCACTAATTTTTTGGTGCAGAAACAAAAGCTTTTACCTCATCCCTTTCATGCAGCACACAAACACACACTCTTAATTCAGGCTTCCAGGCTCTGCTCACCCCTACAATCAAACAGCACATTTCTAAAATACCACAGGGCAGAGATACATTTAATGCCTAGCAAAATCAAAATCACAGAATAATTTAGATTGGAGAAGACCTTTAAAATCAAGTCCAACCATTAACCCAGCATTACCAAGCTCAAAGTCTCTGCCCCCAGACTCCAGAGGTTCCTTAGACAAGATCCACAAATGGCTCCCGCAGTTGCCAAGAGCCTCAACTTCACTTTTTTTCAAGGAGGCGCCCTTGTTTTAACATCTCCCTGCTCCTTGCTTCAACACCACAGCACAATCCCACAGAATAGAACAGCCCACAAGATGCAGTAGCACCTCACTGCTTCACACATACCTATTTTGCAGTATTGCCTTCCTCAAGCAGCTCAAGAGCCTGAAGTCAGATGCACAAGCCCTTTCTCTTCACAGGAGCACCATAAACACCTCTATAAGCACATGCTGACCCTGGCTGCAGCCTTTTATAGCCCTGTGAGCAACTGACTGATGCTTCTCAGGTGTGGGAGTTTACAGGTGGCTGGAACGAGCCCCTATTCAGGCCTGCCCCTCTGAAAACAGACCCGTGGACTGTCCACCTACTGCCCACCTCCTTGTTCCCAAGGGGTCCCTGTGCCCCAGGCCTCCGTGCTGTTGGGCAGGAGGGCAGAGCCCCTGAGGGACTGCCCTGGGGGCTACACATCCCCTGGGGAGCATTCCAGAGTTGGTTTTGCCCTTGGGTAAGGGAAGCTCTGGGTTTGATACGATGGAAGCAGGTGCCCACATGAGCAGGGTTAGCCTCCCATTTGAAGGTAGGCCATTGTCTGAAAAATACATGTAATACAACAAGAGGGTTTAATAATTTTTCTACTGTATAATAAATCCAGGGCTACGTTTTCCATGCATTGCGAGAGACGAATTTTGAGAGCTGATGTTTGGAGACATTGAGAACTTAACGCTTCTCAAGAAAAGGTGGGAATTTCTGTGGCGCAAGAGCTCGAGCTTATCGTGGAGTGAAGGAGGGGGTTGGCAAGGTTCCCCCAAAACTTCCCATCAGGCTCAGAGTTGGTGCCCACTGGAGCTAACTGGGCAGCTCATGCTCCTTTTGGATGATCAGCGTTGGATCTCCAGAGGCTCACAGGCTGTGTTCAGGCTGTGGGACATTTTGGAGGAGCCTACATTAGCTAGGTGCTCTGTTTCCCCCAAGAGACGTGGGGTGCAGGGGAGGAGGGAAAAGACTCCACGGGTTGCTTCTGCCTGCAATGTTTTCCAACTGCTTTTCCTGCCTGGCCAAATGAAAAGAGTTAATTTCTAAATGATAACACATGGCAAATGATCCTGAGAAGAGATGGGAAGAGCCCAGCATGATTTTTCCGTGCGACACAAGCCTTTCCCGGGTGTTTCCCAACAATGGAAGTATCACCTTCAGATCAAAAAAACAACCTTGCACCAGAACAAAACCCAACAGCTGATTTGTATTGTGGAAAAGCCAGACGTGTTCATCGAAAGCACAAACTTATAAATAATGTTGTGGTTGATGTTCGCTCGGTTCATAAATATGCCCACTAGCTTCACTATTTGAGGGGGGGGGATACTTTTTCTTTTTTTGGAGGGAAGAGGGGAAAATGGAACAGACCAGGATTATGAGCTCTCTTTTTGTGTTAAACACGGAAAAGAAAAAAAACCGAACAAGTCTGCATCTGGAGCTACCTGGGCTTAGCTGCTGCAGGAGAAAACAGCTCTGCCCTTTGCTCCAGTGTCCCTGTGCCAATGCTCCTCGTTCTGCCTTTGCAGGCTCAGCAGCAAGCCTTGGAGCCGCTCATTGCTGTGTTTTCCACCGAGCCCTCCCAGAGCAGACAAACCATGCTGGCTGTGTCCGTACTCTGCAGTGTGCACTGGTTTCTGGCTGGGTTTTACCCCCAGATAAAGATCGATTATTATTTTATATCAGAGATCCCGGTGGCTGCAGCTCGCCTCCTTCCCACGGGTGAAACAAATCACACCTTAATCTTCCTCGCAGGCGTCCAGATGCCTTTGCAGAGCAGAGACTAAGCCAGAGGAGAAGGCGAGCTGTGTTTGGCCACCAGCACATGTGGCCATGGTGCCCTGGCCCCTAAACCACGTGACACTTTGACTGCCAATGCCCAGCAACACCATTACCTCGCTGGGCAGCTGACTGCAGTGGCTGCTTGTTTAAATAAAAACAGCAACTGCCTGTTCCGTGCCTGAAAGGAAGGAAATAAGGCAAGAAGTCGTGCTTATCACATCGTGACGTTACGTGCTCCCAGACGTACGGGACGGGAGGTCCCTGGGGAGTCTGGGGATGCACGCGGTGCAGCTTTGCCAGCCTGGTGGAGGATCTCAGAAGAAACATAAAAACCCGTGCGTGTGATTTGGCAGAAGAGACTCGGTTGCATCACAGCCCAGACCAGCTATGTCTTGTGAAACTGAGCCATGATTAAAACAACAGACGTGTTTTGGTCTGGTGTTGTTTTTTTTTTTTTTAAAGCACTTTAGATCTCTCATTGAGGAAAGCTGGGAGATGACTCACCCTCTGCTTGCAGACCCAGGGGGAAAAAAAATGGAAAAAAAAAACCCAACACCCAAGCCATTTTCTAACCAAATGTTTCAATGCATTTGTTTTCACTGTGCCCATGGGCAGGCTGTGAGACCAACCCTGCAAAGCCTGCCCGCCACCGCACACAGCTTCGCTCGAATTTTGTGTAATCCTCACAAACTGTTTGATGTGGTTGAGCCTGGCAAGAAACAGGGTCAATACAGGTGAACAGCAGTGCTCTCTTTCTTCCCCAGCTACACAAACTTTACCACCATCTGATGGGCAAGACTCGGGCATCCTGCTGCCATGGATCGGGGTAATGTAGCCATCCCCACGATGAGCCTTGGGGAGGTCACGATCTGTCCTGGGAGGTCTCTGTAGAGGAGAAGTGGATCTTGATGGTGTTTACTGGGAGCTGGGGGAGACACCTTTGGCAAATACATGAGTAAACATGTCTAATTGTTGATTGCAAAGTCCCCCGAGCACTGTTTAGGCTTAGACGGCACAGACCCTGAGCTCCAGCTCTGCATGGACACGTTGGGCATGTCCCCGCCTGCCCCCGTCTCCCCCATGCATGGGGTGGGGGACACAGGGTACTCCCAGAAAAGAGCAGTTGCTGGTGGACTGCTCGAGAGTAAGCGCCAAAAGGCAGAGCAGAAAAGAGCTCAGATATTTCAAAAGCCTCTGGAAGGCTTCTGAACATCTCATACCAGTAATCTAATAGAAAATTGTAGGAATTACCTCCAGTAATGGGTTGATCTTGACTTTGACACTGCTTTTAGCCCCAAGCTCTATATTAAGCAGGCCAAAGCCCACAGAAGCGCTCTTCATGGATTATTGCTTAATAGAGCAACCCAATGTATTTTGTCTACAGGTTTTGGCATCTATAGTTTTCAACATCCTATAGATTTCAGTGTCCTTGTTTTGTCTATAGATTTTTGGACGTTCCTGGAGAGTGCTGGGGTGTGCATGGGGTGTGAGCCTTTCTGCAGGCAGCTGAGGAGCCCAGTTCTGTGTTCAAACATCTCCTTCCCGCAGTGGAAGTTGGGAGGGTTTAGGTGCCTGAGTGGATTGTACAAGGTGAGGGAAAAGGAAGGTTGAAAGAAAATCAAAGCTCTTCTAGGGATGGGAGCGGATTCTGTGCCTTGCGCCAGGAACTGTGTTTCACCTACTACCGTTCATTAGAAAGCGACTTTAGAGGACAAAGGTGAGGGCAGCGCTCAGGGCTTGCTGAGGGCTGAGGGGGGAAAGCATCTTACAAACCCTCCAAACCACTCAGAGGGTTTTGGGGAGGAAGGAGGTGCTGTGCAAGGCCAGAAATGGGGGATGAGCAGAAATCCCAGCAAGCCAGTGCACCAGAGGAACAACCTGCAAGCCAGTGGGATGCTTCATGAGTCAAAACCATCTTTCTTTTCCAGACAGAAAAAAAAAAAAAGAATACCTCAGAAGCTTTACTCTGCTTCTGAGCCCAGTGCCTTTGCGTGTTGGATCTATATCAGAAAAACAGAGCATTCACCCAGGGGTTTTTGTTTAGCGTCCCTGCCTCTGTGCCAGCAGACCTTGCATGGCAGGTTCAGTGACTTTCCACGGGGCCTTAAGAATTCAATTTTGCTTTTAAATTCGCTGCCTCTAGGCAAGATGTAGCAAGTTTTTATGCACATGGTGCCTCTTTGTCTGCGTAGTGGTCTCATGCTTAACAAGGAGAAGAGAAACAAAAAAAATCTATCCCTATAAAGGATGTTATTGTGTGAAATTATGAAGTAAACAGGGGAGCTGGGTTGGGATTTGCCCACACCCATTCATTGCCAGCAACTGGGCTGGCCGGAGCGAAGCTGGGGTGGGCTGCACCATCAGCTTCAGTTCCCCTCCGTCCAGCACCATCGCTTGCCAGGCCCGGCTTGCACAGGAGTTTATTTTCAGAACTGCTCCCTCCAAAAGGAGAGAGGAGCAGGAACACTCTGGCCCCGTATCCCGCTCCCAGCATCATCCACCTTCCCCGCAGGGAGGTTTTGGCATGAGCTACCCGACTCGTTTCTCTCTTTACTGCTGCCAGAGACTCAGCCAGCAATAAACAGCAGCGGGTGCCTTTTAATTAACATCCTCATTCAAGACAACATATTATTTTCATTAAAATCAATAAATAGTCTCTGCTTGGACTTTTTCGTATGCCTTACATTAAAAGCAAACCAAACCCTGCTCCTGGCATCTGGATCCCATACTTCCTGCACGGGATGCTCCACCCCCAAGGCTGCACCTGAGTGGGCTCTGCTTGCGGCATGGGGATTTTCCGGTAGGAAAGGCAGCAGCGGGTCGGATGCCTTTGGGGATGCTTCTCCCTGGGCAAGGAAATTATTACTTCAGATACAACGGAGGGCAGAGCTGGCGAGCAATCGAATGCAGCATCCCTGGCAGCGTCCCACTCCAGACCGTATCCCTTCCTGCCCCATGTGAACCTTCCTGCCCTGGGTGGGTGAATCGGGGTAGCTCCAGACTCTTATGGAAGTGACCATTTCCTTCTAAAAATGGGTGCTGTTAAAATAGTCTGGCTGAGCCAGGTTAACTGAACCAGGCTAGGCCAGGCCTGGATCTGCAGGAGCGTGAAATCTGGACTAAGTAAGTGGTTTAAGTAGCAAATCACCCTGTGAAAAGCTGGGATACGGTCACTGTGTTGGTGAGAAGTGAGTCCCAGCATGCTGGGTGTGGGGGCGTGCACGGAGGTGCACAGGAGTGCGGGGGCGTGTGCATGGCTGGCAGCTCTCCTTTGCAAAGCAGGGAAAGGGCTGAGTGGAGTTTTGTCCTACAACAAGCCAGTCATCTTTCTCCAACGTGCTCACAACATGTTCCCAAGCATTACATCCCCAGCGCAATCCAGGCACACAGTAGCCTCAGTCCCTTCTCTGTTTCCCACCAGTGATTCTTCAGTCCCTTTTCTCTCCACACTAGAGTCAGCTTTCACACACGAAGCTGCAGTTTGTCCTTAAAACTCCCTGGTGCAGAAGCACTGCTGTCCTTTCTTACAGGCAAGAGGCCAAAAAGCACCACGCTGAGAGATTTCCCCCATTGAGATCAGCACCACGCTAAGAGGTTTCCCACGACGATGCAGCAAACTGACAGCCCTCCTGAGCTGTATCACTCCTGTCTCCTCTCAGGCTCAGCCCCAACCCCTGGGCTCATCCTTGCCCACTCCGGTGTTCAGGAGAGCGGTGCCTTTGCTGCAGTGGCTTTGGCAATGACTTTTATCCCGACAACTTTTCCAGGAGAGCTGGTGAATGGGATGTTTGTCTCCCAGCTCTTCACAGTTTATCCAGCCAGGTTTATTCTCAGGGAGTGGCCGGGGTTTGCTGCCACAGCCTGGGAGCAAGCTTGAAGGGATCCAGTTCCTGGGGACAAAATGAATCCATTAGTTGAACGTGATCTGTGTGCGACACGACACCCTTGGAATCCACCCAGCACAGAATTTTCCTCTGGTTTGGGGCTTTATTGCCAATCTGTGATAAAGTCTGGATTTGTTAGATGATTAATTTTGACTCCGGGATCAAAAAAACCAAACACAGAACCCACTTCCGAGCTAACCTACTGGGCGATCTCAAAGACCTACCATGCCAGAGCAGATGTTGCTTTAATGAGGGGGCCATGGTGGTTTGGCATGAGTTCCCTGGGCATTTTGTGGAGGGAGATAAATAAATACAGGGCACCCGCCAGCTGTTCCCAGGTGACTGCTGCAGGACCTCCAGGTGAAGGCATCCTTCCAAATGTCCCAAAAAGCTTATGGAGCTGCTCTGTTTAACGTCGGGTAACTGGGAAAAGCTGCTTCTTTCAGCAGACACGTTTCAAGAAGGTCTCCCGGAGCCTGCCTTGGGTTACAGGCTAAACTTGAGCATATGTGGGCTTATTCTGCCTTTGGTTTCATATTTTTCCCAACCAAAGCTTCACACACCCCCAGACCCAGGTAGCTGGAGATGACAGTTCTCTGAGATGCTCCAAAACCCAACTGGCCACAAAGCTCAGCAAGCTTTTGCAGAACTGTGCACCCAGCACCTCGGGCTGCTATCGGTGATGGGGAGGACAAAAATCCAGTTGTTTGTCACTGAGCAACTCCCCCCAAAAAATGGATTTTTGTAAATTTTGATCATCAGCTTCTGCCTGTGCAGGAGATGATGTGCTGTGATAACTACATTTTCTACCTTGGATTTAAAGCAAATGATCACCTGCGTAGAAATTATGATCCCAGGACAATCTGGTGAAAAAAACCCTTCCAGCTAAAACTGAACACCCAGAGAACCCGGCACACAGAAACGACCTGGCTGCGGCTGTATCGGAGACTGACAGCTGAGCCCTGGAGCTATAAAACACGTTGCAATGTTGGTTTCTTGGCTGTGCTTCTCTCGAGCAAGGAACGTCTGAAGTGGGATTTCTCGCTGCGCTATTGTCCCTTGAAAGCCGCCATCCAGCCTCAGTCTGGGACCGCTGGCTTGCCGGGGTGGGCAGCCCTTAGCCCCAGCAGGCAGGAATCGCTGAGCCCTGCCAGACGTGCTCCCAGCTTCCCGCGCAGGGTTGAGCGAGGGAAGGGGGATGTTGTCTGGAGCAGTGAACTGAAATGTATCTGGTGTTCCAAACGAAGTCTGGAGCTCATTAGAGCAGCAATCCTCAGATTGGGAATCAGACACTTCTGAGAGATCTCACAAAGGCACTTCACGGGGGTGTTAGCTCACGGCGCATTTGCTTCACCGCCCAAATTATTAGAGGATCCAGATGTGCTCAAAGGCGCATCCGCAGCGCGCGTAAGCCTGAAGGCAGCCTGGGCGCCCGCAGAGGCTCCCAGGCCTGTTTAGAACCCTACTGATGCAACTCCCAGCTGCCGTGCAGCCCACTGCCCGAGCCATCCTCCTGCCTCAGCCCGAGGGAAAGGCAACAGGACCTGAGGACACATCACCTCAGAAGCAAACGCTGTTTTGAGAGGAGACAGTGTTCAACCCAGGCCTAAAGTTAAGCCCTTTCTTGAATGTGTTGTGCCCACGTATCGGCCCTTGGCTGGTGGAGGAGAGGCTGATTCGTTGTCAGGTTGCAAGCCTCTGCAGGGCTTAATTGAGTTATGGGTGTGAAGGGACATTGTTATTGCTGGTCCCCATAGTCCCAAGTTCAGTCCTTGGGCTGAGCGTTGGAAATACTGGTTCTTCCCCAGCAAAAAAAACCCAAACATTTTTATGGGCAGCTGTGCAAGACAGTTTGGTTTGCAGAAACACAGGTCTATGCCAAGCGGTCCTGGAGTCCCCTCCAAAAGAAGGAGGGGATGGCATTCCCCTGCTCTGCTTCTTCTCCCATCCTCAGGCAAAAAACCCTGGCCACCCCATGTGCGCACTGGTCTGCGTGGTCTCTGTTCATCTAATGATGCTTGTATAACATGTCCCGTCCTTGTCAACAGGTTAAGTCAGGAGAAATTTAGTGATGTTGGAAAAGAGCTGCTTGTGAGTGGAGCCCCGTTGGGTTCGTCCAAACAAAACACATGTGATGGATTAAAAATAAAAATGCTATTAAATTCTTTCAGGATGTGAAATTTAACAAAAGGCCTGTTGTACACGGGACAGAGGGGAAACGCCGGAGTAGGGACCAGGAACTCACTTAGTCAGGCAGTTCTGGAAGGACCACCTTGGATTTATTTTATCCCACTATTTTTGACCTTTGCATGCAGGTTTTGTTTGTGGAGCGATCTGTTAATGCCACCATCTCATCTTCTCGAGTTCCCCCTGCCCCACACCTCCACAGCAGGCAAGCTCGGGTATCCAGGCTCACAAATTACAGGGCAGGCTGGGAGTGAAGGGCTGGGTCAGAAAGCAGAGCTCTCCCTCCCTGCCTGGGAAGCCGTGACCTTTCCCAGCAGGCAGAAACAAAACCCGACAAATTCCAGAAAGTTTCAAAATCGCGACGGCAAAACCCCAGAGCATTGCCTGGGAGCGGAAAAGCCCTTTTCAGATGGATGCTGGAAGCTTTTCGGCTTTAATTCCCAAACGCGTCAGCCTAAGAATTCACTTTAGTTTTCCTTTTTATCCCCCCACCAAGAGGAAAATTTTAACTCCACCACAGCCGCGTGTCACACAAGGGTTTTGCTGACTGTCGTGGCTTAGAAAGCAGGATGGAGATAAACCATCACTGCCCCAGCAATCACTACGGGCACGCGTTTCTCTCTCCCCCCAGGGCCGCCTTCTGCCCTTTGCTGATCTGCCCAGATCGCATAATTCCTGCTTCTGCTGGCTGGCCGAGAGGAGCCTGCCAAGCTGGAGGAGGGCCCGGATCCCCAGCACACCGCAGCTAACGCAATATTTACTGCTGCAGAGCAGTGCTGGAAGCTGCCGAGAATGAGCTGCTTTGTGCGGGGCAGCGGTGGGAGGGTGGCATCTGGGGTGAAACCAAAGCTTCCTGGGGCACAGTGCACCACAGACCTAAGCTGGGCATGGTCTGTAGTTTGGGCAGGGCGGACGTGCACATGAGAACATCAGTGTGTCCAAAAGGACCCTACGCAGTGCTCCAGGGTCATCTGAGGACTCAGGGACAGCCCTTGTGGCCACGGGGCAGCTTGGTTACGGCTCCTGGCAGGATGGCTGGTCAAATCCGCTCTTTTCGGAAAGATGGTAGAAAAAAGTGGAAAAGTGGTCAGAGTTTGCAGGATCTTGGTTTACAGGAAGGAGCAACTGTGGGGTGTGCTCTGCTGAAGATGGGGAGATGGCCCTGCTGCTTGCTGAGAGCCCTACAGCCCAGCTGGTTTAGTTAATAAAGGGTGGGTTTTGTACAACCTCCTGCTTTTTCATCAAGAGGATGTAAAGCATTTTCCAACGGCAGTGGACAGAGCTCTGCAACCCCCACTCTTTCCAGGTAGATTTATTTTATTGACCCATTTTACTGAGTTTCAACCCACAAGACCGAATCTGGAGCTGCTACAGTGACCTCCACAGGAGCACCACCAAGGATGCCTTTAGCCCCAAGAGCAAAATCATCCCATTTTCATTGCTGGTCTGAGCTTCCAGGAAAATCCTGGCTGGCAGAGCCAAGGTGTTTTAGGAAAACCTGGCTGGGACAGGTGCTGCTCTTTGGTGTTCCTCTGAAAATCTCCCTCTGGGATGTATCCAAGGTCAGCAAGGGACGCAATTACACAGAATCATAGAATCCTAGAATGTTTTGTGTTGGAAAGGACCTTCAAAGCTCATTTAGTCCAACCCCACTGCAGTGAGCAGGGACATCTGCAACTAGAGCAGGTTGCTTGGAGCCTGACTGCACAGATCGGGCTTCCCATACCTATCACTTAACCAGCTGGTTAGTGCCCAACACTTAAACCTAGGCGAGAAGCAAAGGTGGGTCGTACCAAGAGCCAAGCCTCCATCCATGGAGGTGGGCAGTGACCATTATTCCCCATACAATAGTCGCCCTCTCTGCCTGAAGTAAGAGGGCAGTTAAGCACAGGCAGGGTATCCAGTGCGAGTCCATTTGGTGTTAAAAACGGGAAATCAGTTTTCTATCGATTGGCATTTCTCTTAACGTTTTCTCGCAAGTGCTCATTAAATTTTCATTCAATTATCCCAGGTCGCGTTGTATTCCCCCCCCATCCCTCCTTCCCTCCCTCTCTCCCGCGGAAGCAAGCCATTCTGTGTGCGGCTAATTTAATCGAGGAGAGGCAAATCTTAATAAAGGAGGAGGGAAGAGCAATGCTTATACCAGGATCCTGATGGTATAATAACCCTCCTGCTGAAGAAGCAGAGCAGCCGAAGCTCTCCCAGTGCCATTAACGTTCGATATGTCAGAGCTGAAGGTACCAGAGAGAAGGAAAAAACATCATTAAGCAGGACACTCTCACGCTGGAAGGGGAGGCACATTTATATTCTGACAGGGTATTATCTAGGCAGCAATAATAATAGCAGGAGTAATAATAATAATAATAAATCATTATCGCTTGGCATTGCTGGCTGTAGTGGGACCCAAGGTTGTGAAATGGCTCCGGTAGAGTTAAAAGGGCAAGTAGTAGACATGAACATCATCAGGAGATGATTTGCAGGGCGACCTGGCACAAGTCCCTGCCTGCTCCTGCCTCAGTTTCCCCAGTGATACCTGGCTTTGCAGAACGCACAGCAGCTGCTCACGTGGGTACCACCATTTAACCCTAATGATAGAACGTTATGGATTGGAAGAGATGCATTTCCATCTGTTCTTTTCTACCAAAACGAAAATGACACACTATCCACCCAATGCCATCATCTTTTTAGGGTGCAGAACTGCAGACTGAGCGGAGCTCTTGCTGTTGGGGCCATCCCCAAGTCCTCCAACCTCTCACATCTCCAAAGAGGGGATATTAAATCTGGATTTGCCTCTGCTCTGCCTGGAAGAGCTTTTTGCCACAGGAGCATCCCAGTCATCACAGGGCTCCCAGAGCAGAGCTGGCCCAGCCTTCGCTCAGCCCTTTACACAGGATCAAGAGGGACGGTGCTAAGTCTAGATTTTTGTCCAAGCTTGAAGGTGGGCTTGTTGTTAAATCCTTTTCAGATTTTTGCACTCCGACTCATGAGAGCATTTGTTGTAAGGTTTGTGACAGCAGCTCATCCATCTACAATGCTGACAAGCCCAGCCACTACCCAAAATATATTCCAGATTCGGCACCAAGCGCCGCATGCTTGATCTGTCCCTGAAGACCATACATTTCAGAGAGACGTGCTGTTCTCATACGCAGCACATTACCGGGGTGATGTCTGCGGGGCGCAGTTGTGCACGTCGCTTCTTAATGTGTGAGCGAGTGTTCAGTCTCGGGGAGACACACTCACTGTTATCGCTGACTTAGGCAAGCTGGGCTCTTGGCAGAGCTGGGCAAGCAGAGCAGAGCTGGGCTCGGGCTAATCTCTCCAGCGTGTCTGAGCGGTTATGTGCAAGGCTGGGAGCCTGGCTGCGTACACCATCATTTATCTGGGTTTCAAGGCAGCCTTTGATAAAGAACCACAAGGCAGACGGAGGCAGCAGCTGAAAGGGATCGGGGATCAAGGTAGCAAAGAAAAACCTGGCTCCGAATCAAAAGAATCTTGTGGTCATACCAAAAGTGGGATGGGGATGCTCCCTAATCTTCAGAGGAGGGGAAAGGAAGGGGAGAGGAGAATCAAGGCTGCAATATTGCCGTGTACTCTTTTTGCGCACGGTCAGTTGTATTTTATTGTGCTTATCCCCTTCGCTCTGCCTCCTGCAAAGACCTGATTTGTCTCCAGTGTTGCAATGGATTGTGCTGCCCATAATTTAAACCCAACTGGGCCATGAAAGAAAGAGGGCCATGCGTCCTGCAAGGCATAAGATGCTGCCCCGTTGATGGCCAAAGAAGGGCAAGAGAGCTGGTGAAGTGTCCAGAGAACAAGTCTTGTAAGGAGCAGCTGAGGGATCTGAGGTTGTTCAGCCTGGAGAAAAGGAGGCTCAGGGGAGACCTTCTCGCTCCCCACAACTCCCTGAAAGGAGGTTGGAGCCAGGGGCGGTCAGTCTCTTCCAAGAAATAGGCGACAGGACAAGAGGAAACTGCCTCAAGTTGCACCAGGGGAGGTTTAGGTTGAACATGAGAAACGATTTCTTCCCCAAAAGGGTTGTCAGGGCCTGGCCCAGGCTGCCCAGGGCAGTGGTGGAGTCCCCATCCCTGGAGGGGTTTCAAAACTGTGGAGATGTGGTGCTGAGGGACATGGTTTAGTGGTGACCTGGCAGGGCTGGGTTAATGGTTGTACTCAACGATTTTAAAGGTCTTTTCCAACCGAAATGATTCTGTGATTCTATGTCCAACACCTATGCAACTCTACCTCCCCTTTACCATCACCCTGCACCATCGTGGGTGCCCTCTTGGCACAGATGGACCTTCGGAAGGAGGAAGGAGCTTCAGAAACTCAAGATGTGCTCAAAGAAGTTAAGTGTATAAACTGGAATGATGGGAACTCTTCTGCTGAGTGCTTGCGGTAAGCTCCATTACCACCACCACACTGTGCACCAGAGCTCACTACCCTCGGTGCTGTGCAGTTGAGGAGAAGCGCTCCTTAACGCCAGGCTGGAGCTGCCTTTCGTAATGCAACTATTCTGCAATAATCTTGAAATGAAATATAATTAGGAAAGGAGGTGGGGCGAGTGTTCAATCATAGTCGGAAGCTGTGGGTTTTGCAGGGAAACTGGACGCAGCTCCTGGCCACGGCCGCTGGTCATGGGACATCCTCTTCCCACATTTACTTTAAAAATTAGGAGTAAAGACGAGGGTTTGAGGGGTTTTTTTCCCTTTTATCTTGAAAAATAATTAGGTTGAAAAACATTTAGGAAGAGGCTCTCAAGCTTTAAATCAAGCTTCTGAAGAGCCTGATCAAAGCAGCGGCATTTCCCTCTGTGGACCCCCCCGGGTTATGGAGCTGTGCTGTTGTCCCTGGATAACCCTGCTCAGCCAGAGGCATCCGAGCCCAGGATGCAGGGCTGGAGATGGATGCTTGTTGCAGACAGTCCATACACAGGTGGAAGGACCTTAACACCCAGTTTGCTTCCTAGCACTGACTTTGAAGCCCTGATGGTCTATATGGGCCCTCTCTTGTACCCCTGTAGGCAAAAGGTTTCTTTAAACCGGTGATTAAATGCAGCTGATGTTGGGGGCTGAAGGATGGAGGGATGTCTGCAGGCTTTGGGAGGGCTCCAGATCCCTGGTGCAGGGAACACCCCCAACCCCCTTCTGTCTTTGTATCTTTAAAGCTTTTGTTGCCTGAGTGGACCCATGGGGCTCCTGGACTACAACTGTCTTTGCTTCACCCAGCCTCAGACAGACATCCTCCAGACAGACAACCCCCCGGACAGACAGCTCACCCATTTCTGGGAACTCTTAGCCATGGAAAAAAATTTCCCAGCCCTCCGAGTGACTCAGGGGAGATAATTGGCCACACCACTTATTTTTCTTCCTTCTTCTGCCTAAAGAAACCATCATCTCCAGCATCCGGCACTGGGACACCACGACTTTCGCTGTTCCCCTTTGTTTTGTCTGACTTATTCCTTTCTGAGGGAGTTTGTCCTGCTGTCAGAGCCTCCAGAAGCAGAGAAGGGCTGGTAGGTAATGTGCCCAGTCCCTGGAGGAGCCACCCTGGTCTGGGGATTCTCTTGTGGATAGAAAAGTCTGTACCCATGGTGAAAGTCTCCGTTCACCCCCACCAGTGATTTCATGAAACCTGCAAGATCACAATGAACCTTGGGGCCTGATTCTGTACCCCACCAGGCCCACTGACCTCGTGCAGAAGTCAGAGCAAGATCCACAAACACTGCACACATGCCTTCCCATGAAGGCAGCAGCCTCATTTTACGCAGGACTGAGGCTGGAGAAAAAAAAAGAAAAGGCTTTCCAAGCAGCCCCAAGCTCAGATGCCAACTTCTCCTACCGAGGGGCTCCCTAGGGAGGCCCTGGCCCGGGCAGGGGCTGTCGCACTCCGGCAGCTCCCGCGGCACAGGCTCCACCGCATGTCCCATGATGTTATAAAAGCTTTGCTGAATCAGATCTAAACCAGGCCTGGAAATTCCTTTGGCATGAGCTGAGCTGGGGATTTCAAACCACATATAGCTTTTGCATTACAACGCCTGTGCTTTTATATGTATATATATATTTTGATTTTCAGAGGGCGGGGGTTTTGCTGCTTTCCCAGCCTGTGGGTTTGGTTGGGTCTCTGTTCCAATGCTGTTGGGCATCCTGGGGCTGCCCCACTCCCACACTAAAAGCTTTTCCCTTCCGGCTGCTGGCTCGTTAATACAGCTCAATTAATGCTTACTCCCCTGATGTCCAAAGGTATTGGATTTCCAGTCCCTTCTCACCAGACTGAGCCCTGCTCCACTGCATGCACAGTCCTACCAAGAGCCAGGACTGCTATCCTTCTTCGGGGTTAAAAGCAGGTTTATGGATATTTTCCTCTTCCAGCCCTGGGGAGGGGGGATTTATTGTAGGTCACTGGAGCAACACCGCTGCAGAAGGATGGGATGGGGAAATAGGGAACAGAACCTTCACCTTGACTTTGTCTCGTGACCTGTAGAGCATGTTTAAACATATGCTTTGGTTAAGTGAAAGACACAGGGCTGGTCATCCCACAACCACCACCCTATTTCGCAGGGTGAGCCCCCCACCCTGTGCTGCTGCTGAGGTCTAAACCAGCTCTGAAACCACAGGAGATGGAAACTGGGCAGGCAGGAGAGTTTTTCCAGGGTGGGATTAAGATAAAACGATTTCAGTCTGAGCCCCTGCCTACCGCAGCTGGGAGGGCTCCTGTTCCACACCCCACATCCACCTTCCCACTCCCACGGAAAATACCTTTGCGGGGAGACACTGGGAACTTTGAATAGAAAATTAGAAGTTTAAATTGGCGCAGCAGCAGCTGAAGTGGTGCTTGGAGCCACGCTGTGCTGACAGTTTATTTAACTCAGAAATAAAATAGCAATAAAGATATTATTAGATGTAAAATGGAGCAAAGAAGGGGATTGTTCTAGCAATGCTTTGCTTCTCTGTCTGGGGAGACTAAGGAAACATTGCTCCTGGGCTTGGTGTGAGCAGCACATTTAATGCTTAAATTGCATTTTGTTGTTGTTTGGCTTGCAGGGATGATCTGGTTTTGGGGACCGGGCAAGGCTTTAGTGGTGACATTGCTGTCTGACCTGGAGCTTGGAGAAGACCATGTGAGAGACCCCAAACGCAAAGGCTCCTCCGGGATGCTCTGCCACAGCTTCCCAGGGTCATTATCTGAAGTATTTGCCTTCCTCTGTGGGGGAAGGCAGCAGGGAGTCCCCAGCAGCCTCACAGGCAGGATTTATCCCCTTCCCGTTTCCTAGGCTGCCCAGGCAGCCCTCTGACAGCAGAGGGGTCCTTTCAAATAATTTGTCTTTGCAACACCAACAAAAAAGAATCAAGGGAGAAAGGGGATGAACCTCTTTATTTGCTTTGCCAGCATGGTCAGGGCAGGTTGGAGGCTGGCGAGGTGGCCGGGAAGGATGGGGCTGGGTCCCCCTGCTCCGCAGGGATGCTGGACAATTGCCTCTGGCAGCTGGGCAGGGCAGCAAGGGACAGTGCTCACGGTGAAAGAAGAAGAGCCTTCAAAGGGATTTCTTTTGGAAAGGGGGCTACAATTACCTGTTTATGGTTAGAATTATTTCTAGGCCCATGCCTCCCAGCCCTGCCCCAGCTCAGTGCTAAAGAACACGTTCCCCTGCCCCAGGCATGGGTTACAAAGTGCCTGGAGGTCTCCAGACCAAATATTTAACATCCAGCCTTCGACCGCTTTTCTGGTAGCAAATTCCTTTCCAAATCTCCCCTGCAATTTGTGGCGGGCAAATCTTGTTTGAGTTTGGGGATTTAGCACATTTTTGCCGCGCAGTTTTTCACAGGGAGGGCTCGGGACAATCTGGGCTGCGTTTTGTGTGGTCTGGCCACCCCCAGGCACGACACCCTGCCCCCTGCCTCGCTGGAGGCACCCCAGCACCCATCCTGCCTGGCATCCAGCAGTGGGAGGGCACTGGACCCCCCCACCGAGGGACTGTCTCTGCACTCTGCCCCCTTCGCCCTCTGCTCCTGCATATCTGGGGCTGCTGCTGAAGCTCAAGGTCATTGAGCTTCTTTGTTTTTCTTTCTTTTTCCGTTTTATGTGGTTTGTGAGCACATAATGGAAGGTGGATTCTGGCAGGGTTTGTTCTCGTGCCAGTCTGAATTATTAATCCAGCTGGGCTTCTTCCTTTCTGTTTTTCTTTATTTTTTTTCCCCATGGATTTTATTTTAGGCAATGGCAGAGTCATAGGCTGGCGATGCCAGCCCTCACGCCAGCCTCCAATAGCATCATTCACCAAAGTGATGGCAGCAAGAAGCCGCCAGCACTGGGAAGCACCCAGGCGCTGTATCCGCTGCTGGTGCTCTCCGGGTCAGCACGGCCGGTGGGAAGGCCCCGTGGGTACCACTGGACTGACGTGTGGCTGCCCTGCGCCTCTGCCCTGCTGCAGGCTACCGGGTTTAGCTGGAAGAGGGGGTGGAAGGGCGAGGGCTCAGCTTCGTTCTACCTGCACGTCCTAAGCCAGAGGGGACAGCCTCAGCCTTCCTCCACAAAGGGCAACTTTGGGGCCCCTCCTGCCCCCCTGCCTTCATGCAGGGAGGAGGCGTTGCGGCGCTGTTCCCCGGGGCGCCGGCAGCCTTGGCACCCACTGCCACAACTTTGGGTGGCCCCAGCCCACCCAGCCATCCCCGGGGCTGCCGCCCGCCTGCCAGACACCGCGCTCCGCTTTAATTAGCAGGGTGGTGTAATGAACGGCAGCTCCACTGTGACCACGGAGCCTTCCTGGCTGAGCAGCCGCGGTTTGTTATGGCTGTGTTTGCTTGTCCCCCACTGCACCCTGTGTGTGCCCTTCTCTTCCTCATGTGGAGCAGCAGAGGGGGCTGGGTCAATTTATTCTCCCAAGGAACAAGCCATAGGACAAGAGGAAACAGCATCAGGTTGTGCCAGGGGAGGTTTAGGTTGAACATGAAGAACAATTTCTTCCCCAGAAGGGTTGTAAAGACCTGGCCTAGGCTGCCCAGGGCAGTGGTGAAACCCGCATTTGTGGAGGGATTTCAAAACTGTGGAGATGTGGTGCTGAGGGACGTGGTTTAGTGGTGACCTGGCAGTGCTCGGTTAATGGTTCAACTTGATGATCTTAAAGGTATTTTCCAAGCAAAATGGTTCTGATTCTACAGTGGACACCCATCCCTTATGATACACCAGAGAACCCACATCAGAGGGAGTGGTTGGGAGCACTCCAGCATGCAGCAGCACTGTAGCATGCAGCAGCATTAGAGATGCCCAGCTTTTCCAGCTTTCTGCCCGGTCACAGCTCCCCTTGAAAGATGCTTCCATTGGCACCAGCCAAGGAATGATTGAGATCTCCCAGTTTGCTGCTCTCTCTTCCCTCTGTCCCCATACACGGGCAGACATTGAGGCATCAAGCTGCTAGCATGGGGTTGGAGGCATTTATTTCTACTAGGAATACTTGGAGAACATTATTAAATTGAGCATTGCCAAATGGCCACTGTGGAGGGAAGATGCTCCCTGCTCTGGCCGGGGCTGATATTGCCATTTTCATCATATGTGCTGACAGCACTAATGAAGTCCTTGGGAGCCTGGACAACACACAAGCCTGTGGCAAAGAGACCAAAGCACTTGTTGAAAGAGCCATTTGGGCAGGAACAGCCTCCAGCACCTCGCCGTCTCATCAGGGCATGGTAGCAGGGCACTCAACTGCACGGCATCGCCGGCACTTCATTGCCTAATTGGTGACCCTCCAGCCAGCGGCAGCAATTAGAACCCCTTTGCTGTCCCCTCTGCTGGGGACTCTCATCAACCATCTCTGGCTTCACCCCATGGGGAGCTGGGGTGCAGGAGGCTGGGGGTGTGGTGAGCCCATCCTCATGGGAGGAGCAGTGGGGTGACAATTTCTATCTGTGCTAATTGGCCTCGCTGCTGCCGAGCTGTGCAGAGCAGCGAGCAGGGAGGTCAGAGGACATGGGGTCATCATCCTGCTTATCTTCCCCCCCTGCAAAGGGCCTGCTGCTCAGAGCAAAGGGTGTCCATCCTTGGGGACTTCTCTCTTGCTTTTTTTTCCCTTCTCCAAAGCAGGTTTTGAGGCTAGATACTCACATTTTTGTTACATTGAAGGTTATTCTACCCCTCTCTGGCTCAATGTTATTTTCCGTGCCTTATAGCTGAGCAGAATCGGGATGCAAGTCATTAAAATCGCCTTCCCAACCTGCCATTTCACAAGACCTGAAAAAGGGGAAAATCAGTAAAAATCCCAAGTGCAGCAACAGTCTCTGTGCATCAGGTTGAGCACCTGGAAACAGCCTCACCCACCACCAGTTGAGAGATGAGGCTTTCCTGAAAAATAGGGATGTTGGTGTAGAAACTCGAGTCTGCAGGTGGCCAGCAAGGGTCCTGTCCCAGAACTGTGGCGCTGGCAAGCGCGGTGAAATGCAGCGTCCGTCTGTCCCTGCCATCCAGACATCAGATGGCTCCTCTCGCCGAGTTGAGGTATCCAGTTTGCTGTGGGAAGACAGCGGCTTCTGAGGACTGATCCTGGTGGCAAACACCACGTCTTTGATCTGGCCACGGCCGGTGCTGGTGAGGCTGCCTCGCGGGGTCAGCTGCGAACAGGGCGCAGCAGGCTCTCCGCTCCCAGCCTCAAATAGCTGTCTGCTCCACTCTGGCCACAAACCCTCCCCCAGACTAGAAAGAGGGAAAATTACATGTTCTGATTTGCAGATTTGGCAGAGATAAATCACCCCAGAAGGTGCAGCTGGCGATGCCAGGGCCGATAGCGCCGGGCTGTGTGTGCTGCAGGAGTGCCCTGTCTCCCACCGTGCCCGCAGCTCCAGCGCTGGGGCTGCCCCACTCCCGGGGAGAAACTGGGAGACTCCCTTCCACCCTGCTCGGGGTGGCAGAGGGCCAGGCTGATCCTGTAAAACTCTGAGGGTGGATCACTCCATGGGCAAAATCATCTTGGATTAAGCATGGGAGGAAAAGTGGAGCAGTGATGCACACAGGGTGGCCACTCGTGTAGTGAGAGGGTTCGGCCTCAACTGCTGGAGAGGGCAGCCAGACTTGGTGGTGTCCCTTCACTCTGGTAGGGGCAGAGGGGACGTTGGGAGCAACAGCTCCCAGAAGACCGCCTGCAAGGAGTGATGTGCTGGGTCCCAGCCCCTCAGGCATGATGCTGAGAGGAATGCTGAGCAGAAGTGCTGCTGGCGCCTGCAGGAGGTGAACTGAAAGCTGAGAGGAGCCAAGGAAAGAGGGGAAAAAAAACCCTGACATGTGCCCTGTTTCGTAATATGGGGTGTGAGACTTTAATGGGCTCGGAGATATCAAAGAGGACAGGAAGTCTAAACCTGTAGGCGGCACACGAAGCCCAACAGCAACACGTGATGCCAACACCACATGCTCCTTTGCCTGCGGCATTTGCCTGCAGCCCTCAAGGACTGACCCTGCTCACCCACAGAGCCTCAGCTCTGTGGCTGGCCTCAAAGCTGTAGCAGTGCCAGAGATCCTGACCTGAAGAGTTGTGACAAAGCCATAAACAAGGTTTGAAATAAAAAGGGATGCTGCCCGAGGCTGGGCTCCATCAGGAGGGACAAGCTGGAAAAGCATCCCACCTGGTAGTGTAGGGCCAGCATGTATGTCACCCAGAGTTGTGGCCAGCGCCGTATTTCTCTGTTGCAAAGTCAACGAGTAAATCCTGGCTTGACGAGCTCCCGGAGGTACTGAGGAACAGTCACCGCAAAGATTCATGGCTCAGAGGTGGCAGAGCCATGCCATAAATATAAGCGGTGTGCAGGAGGGTTGGTCCCTGTGCTTCCCCAAGGGGAAGCTCATCCCCTTGCCCATCCTCTCCCCCAGCCCAATTTTCTCTGATTTTGATTTCACAGCTAGTGCTGTTCATTGCTGTCAAAACATTCCCAGCTCTGGAAGGAGCTGGTACCTGTCCCCAGCAGCACCAGGGATGGATAACAACCATAAGCACTCACATCAGCAGCATTGGGAATAAGAAGGAGTTGAGATTTGGGGTGGCCAGGTCTGCAAGACCTCTGCAGCGGCAGCCTCTCTCCATCACCTCCACCTCAGCTTTGCTGCCTGTGGTTGGCCTCTCTTGGGGTTTAACTCCCCCCAGCTGCATCCCATAGGCTCAGTCCCTATCCATCCCCTCTGGGACCAAATCCGTGGCTGCTCCCACTTCCTGTAGACAGCCAGAAGAGATGATTTCTGCTGCACTAGCACTTATTCTGGAGAATAAATCTTCAGCAGTCACAACTTCTCTGTCAAGTGACGCTGCTGGTGGATGGCCAGGCTGCGCTGGGGGTGAAAGCAGGTCTCAGCTGGATGTGCCAGCCTGTGATGGGTGGCACTGGGATGCAGGCTGGTGGTCTGCGACCACGCTGGGGTTTCACTGCAGTCAGGGGAAAATTAGCATCTGTGCTTATGAACAGCACCCGAGAAATCAGGGAACGCTATTGATGGACCAGAGAAGGAAAGGGAAAGGTCTCCCAGGACGATTAACCTGTATATGATCCCACGGCAGCTGATTATACCTGTGATGTGTCAAATCCACAAGCAGGGGAAGAGAGCCCAAAAACAGGTTCAAAGGGACAAGGTGGAAAATCCCATTAGAAATGGGAAAGAATAAAAGCAGCTGAGGGGGTAACTAATACAAATGCATCCAGGAATTAAAAATAGTAATAATGAAATAACCTAGAGTTCTCCTGTCGTCATCACTTTGGTATTTCTCCCTGATGGGGGATTTATAAGCCATGTGTCTTTCTCGTTTGATAAATCTGTGCCCTTAGCCATCACATAAAGCAGCCGTGGGTGCCACGCTTTCCCAGGCATGGCTGCTGCTTCTTCCTGGAAACTACACTGGGAACAAAATCTGTGCCTGAGATGAGAGGTGATCCCGTCCAGCAGGGACAGCCACCGCAATACGATGGGTTAGTGATGGCCGTGCCCCTGAGCTGCCAGCACGGTGATGGGGAGAACATTATTCCAGGTAGGGAAGTGTTTCTCCAGCCCGGCCAAATTCCCCAGGACGACAGGCAGCCAAGCACCGTTAAACTCAAGTCGGCAAACCCGTTTCTTTCGGGAGGTGGAGCTTCCTTTTAAAGGGCTGCAGATGAAGAAGTCGCAGGGATAGGGAAGAGTTTCCAAGGGAGACTGCAGGCAGGGCTGTCTGCTTCTGCTGCAGGCACGTAGGGGAAGGCTCCCTTGGCATTTGCAGGCCATTGTTTCCCTCCGGCGTGAACATCTCACAGCGGTGGGAAGAGCAGCAGAACTCTCTTCCCAAAAATCCCAAGTACGGTTGTCTGGCAAGGTGAGAAAATCCCCCTGGCCAGAGCCATGCTCACCCCACAACCCCCTCCCTCTGCCTAGGGCCCTCTCTACTCCCGCCATCCACAACACTGCTTTCTCGGGTGGGGGGAAATTAATTAAATANCTGCATTGCGGCGCCCCCTGGCGGCCGCGCGGGGCCCTACCGGGAGGGACGGAGCAGGGCGGTGCTGCTGCGGGAGTTGGGGAAGACGCCAGAGCGGAGCAGAGGGACAGAATCCCCCCCTCGACCTGCTGCCCACGCTGCTGGGGGTGCAGCCCAGGATGCCATTGGCTGCTGGGCTGCGAGCGCACCGTGCCGGCTCATGCTAAGCTGCTCATTAAGCAAAAGCATCGCTGCGGTGCTTTGAAAGCGTGGCTGGGGTGCTCTGTCCGGGGACAGGTAGGCAGTTGGATACCAGGGCAGCTTAAGGTCCCCCAAAGGACCTGTACGAGCCCATCCAAGACATAGATGGTACTGTAGGGAGGACGATGGGCAACTATCGAGACACTGCTTTTCAGGAGAGAATGATGTCAACAAATAACGAGTTTTGAGTGCATTGCGCTATGTATATGTAAAAGTGTGGACTGATTCAGAAACACATGCTAGTGACAGCGCAGAAGCCGCTGGACACGGTGACATACATCAGAAATGCACAGCACAGAGAAGAAGAGGGATCCAAAGCTCAAGGTTCGGTGGCTATTGTTTGATGCCACAACATGCTCTTGTGTTCCACCAAGTGGTGACTCTCAATGAACAAGCAGAGCCTGTGGCCGAGCTGGGACTTGGACAGAATACTGGGTACGCAGCAGTCCCCAAAGCAGACCCTTCATCAAGTGAGTCCTGATGCCTGGAGCAGCACATCAGGCTGAGGGTCTGGAGATGACTGGCGTGGTCATGGCTGGACCAGGAGGGATGGTGGGGAGGGACGTGCTCAAGCGGCCTCCTGGAACCCAGCAAAACCCCCAGGAAGCAAATTGGGTTTTTCCCCTGTGGAAAGCAGAGCCCTGGTGCTCAGGCACACAAACACTGGCTGCTGGGGCGACATCAGAGAAGTAGCAGGGCTGCAATATGATGCAGGGAAATTACACAGTCAATGGAGCTGCTCTGATGAGAAAATTAACCAGACATCATATGGTGTTCATTTAGTGCTCGAATATGAAGAACAGGGGAAAGGAAGGAAAATAGCACCAAGGAAACCTCAAGCACCCACGAGCTTATGAAGGCACTTTGTGCAAATGCACTGCTTTTACTCTGAGCAGCAGGCAGTGTCCCTCCTGGTGCTCCTCCGGGGTGCAACTCATCTGCTTTCTACAAACCAGTAACCAAGTCCCCAGCTATGAAGAGCCACCTCTTGTGGAGGCTTGAGTGTCTGAGCAACTCAACTCTGCTTTGTAAAATGCTGGCAAAGGCAGAGAGAATAAATCATTATTGAGGATGACACTATTCAGCTTTCCCCCATAACAGTTTTAATAATGTTTTTATCATTTGAGGCACCCGATCAGCTTCTAGAAGCGTGGGCTGGCATTGCACTCAGAAACTTTTGAAGTCTTCCCACTAGTTTCTAAAAGTCACGTGTTTGGAATGTTGTGAGAGGTGCTCTTGCTGGGGGATTCTACAGCCTGGGACCACTTCTCATGTTCTATGGTTACAAAAACTAAACACCCCTTGTAAGAAGTCCTGGGGCTGGGGTCAAAAGAAAAATGAAGCCTATTTGGCTTTCTTTTAGGAACCTTAATACCAACTGTTAGCAAAGTGAACGTACCCCACAGCCAAGTAGATTTCCTGAGTGATGCTGCCCCAAGTCTTCCTTGTACCAGGGTGGTTCTGTGCTCCCTGGGGCTGCAGATGCAAGGAGTGGCAGAGGGCTCTGGGTTTTAATTAGATACCAAATTTTGGACTGATTTATTTCTTGCAAAGCACCCTATTAACAATTTGACACAAATCCAAGTCTCCTTTGAAGTGCTCTGTGACTAGAAGGTGTCCTGCTGCCCAGTCAGCCTGCTCGAGCTCAGATCATCCTGTAAACCGAAGCCAATTTCGAAATCTGAGCGATCAGTAGCGTGCGGAGTTTGAACCACACACACTGAGTCCCCTCGGCAAAGGCAGAGGCAGACCTGTGTTTGGGGAAACCATAATTAGAAGAGATCCCAGACCATTCACTTCATTACTGCAGTCATGATTAATAGAAGCAGCAGCAGTGTGGAGCACCGCCAGGGAGGATGGATGTGGGATCCCAGCCCATCGGTGATTTCCCACCTCCAGGAGCTGCTCTTGGTGGCTAAAAAGGGAATTTAAATTAATTTCCAGCCACTACCTGCTCCATAAAGCAGGTACCTCCAAAAAGCAGGTGGTTCAAGCCTGCTTTGGGAAAAGGAGCCGCAGAGCCCCAGGGCTGTAGAGTCAAAGGAGTGATGCTGGGGATGTGGCAGCTTCGGGGACAGGGCTGTTGGGTTTACAAACACCACATGTCTGTCCTACACCACCAGCTGTGCTCCCCTGCTATAAACACCACCTGATTTACTCTATAGATAGACATTGCGATGCTTGGTTCGTGTACGAGTTGTTCCATCCAATATATAATATTCCAGTAATGTCATATTAATCCGCTTAGGGTTCTTTTTTTAATTCCTCCCATGGCTGTGCTGTTTGTCACCCACCGACTCTTGGTGGGGTGCTAGCGGGTGGCTGCTGTCACGCAGCTCCTGCTCCCCCTCCCAAGCCCATGTGTGGCCTAATGTACATCCTCGTGGGATTTCTTCTTTAATAGATAAATAAAATGCCAGCCACAAATGCTACTGAGGAGTAGTAGTTGAAGCCGGAGAGCCTGTTCTGACAGCTGTAGGAGACAAAGGATGAAGTGGCTGGGCTACAGGCAGAGCTGGCTCCTCCTGTGAGATGCTGAAGATGGCAGCATGGACCGGCAAAAGGGAAGCAGATGGCAGCAAACATCTTCCCTCTGTGAAAAAAAAAATCAGGAGTTCATAAGTTTTTCTTGCTATAGGCCGGGGCAAAAATAAAGGAACCCCACAGCTCACAAACTCTGCTCTTAGAAACCCAGGCAATGCATGTGCATTTTTATGTGCTCTGGGGGAAGAGCAGGCTCTGACACCGTCGGTTTACACCTTCACAAACCATGTGAGGAGCTTGTGTCGACGTCCATTGTCCTACCCTGAGGAGGATACACTTTGGATATACTTTTTGCTTAGAGTATTTCATTCAGCCAACTTTTAGAGGCTTTCCTCTGGACCGTGCCGTGGTGGCTCCCAGTGAACTCGACTGCACCCTCCCTTGCACAAAACTTGCGGGCAGACGTTTTGGGTGACGCAAGTCTCGCTGGAAGGGAGGCCCAGGGCAAGCACCCTACCCCCCAACTGGCAGCTGGCCAGCCACAGAGCCAATGCCATTTGGGAGCTGCTGCTGGCATGCCAGCTGTGCCTCAACGGGTGGAGGGCCGATGGGGGTAAGAAGAGGTGATGCTTCTGGCCTCTAAAGCAATCAGAGAGGCAATTAGGCACATAATGAGTGGCATTTCTGTTGCACCTGCCAGGCTACCAGAAAACAGCCATGCTGCAAAATCGATGGAGGATATAGTTTGGGCTTGGAATTGGCTTTTTTTTTTTTTTCTCACGGTGTTGAGTTCAAACCCGGGAGATTTGCTTTGTCAGATGGGAAGCGCTTCATTTCAGAAATAATTGGTTTCAGTTCTGAGCTGTTTAAAGGCATGTTTGGAATTTTAAAGGGGGGGGGAAAAGCCAATGAAGACATCTTGGAGAGTAGAAATGAAGAAAACAAAAAATAGTCACTTCAGAGGCTTATTTCTAAATGAATAATATGCTAGAGCTGACACAGTCATTTTTCTTTTGTTTATTCCCAGAACAAAGTGCTCTCCCCATTGATAAAGACTCAGGAACAGGAACCACCCAGCACTCAAATGACATAGCAGCAAAGCTGTATAGAATCCAGAGCACGGAGAAAATCAAATGAGAGAGTCACTCAAAGTGTACAAGGGAGGTGATGCGTCCTGCTGGGATGTGACTGGACCTCTGCCCAAATCCCAGCTCCTCCAGCTACTGCAAAATCCCTGAGTATCCCAACTGCAGCAGCCCCGGGCCTCCTGGAACTCAGGAGGCTGCAACCATCGCATGCACAGCAAGGACTTGAGCGTACTTGCAGAGTTTGAAGCCCAAGAGATTAAACTCCAGCCAACAAAACTTGTCCCTAAAATTCAGGTGTAATCCAGAGAGTGAGGGTTTGGGGGACATGCAAAAACTATCTCTGAACAGCAAAACGGCAGTTTCAAGGTGATCCCAAATGCCTGGGCTTCATGATGTCATTGGAAATGCCTAGCTGGCTTTCTCCAGGAGGCAGGACTGGGATTTTCCCCGAGGAAAGCCTGTTTGGTGACTCACAGCACTAATTTACTGGACCTGTCGCAGGCAAGGATCTTGTGCCCCAGGATGCAAAGTGACACGTGACAAGGCTAGGATGCAAAACCACGATGGACCATGAGGATGCAAAATCAGGAGTCTGTAAAACCAGGGCTCTGTGCTAGGGAGAGTCATCACCTTATGAGAGCCGACCGACAAAACGGCTTTTAATTACCAAGATGCTCCACTAGAGCTGATTACCACCTTCACCCCTTCCCTGGGGCTGATGTGCCGCATTGTGCGGGGGCCGGCCACCACCGGCGAAGGTGGAGCCCATCTGTGCCTCTGCGTTCACTTACCGTAGCTAAAATAAAGATGGGTTTACTATTTGTTTTTATTGTGTTTGTCCATCTGCTTGTAATTTTGGGTGGGGAAGGGGAGTTTTGCTGGGAAGACACTGCTCTTCTGAGGGCTGTGCAAGCCCTGCTATAGAAGTCCCTGGTACTTTGCAGGGGGGACCAAAAGCAGATTTAAGGCAGCTCCATGCTCAGCCCAAAATCACCTGATTCATCTGGAAAAAGCCACTTCCCTAAGTCCTTCATGAAGAAATTCTCCTTGCCCCCCTCCCAGGGCAGGTATTGGGCCTTTAAAGGCTCTGAGCAATGGTGTGACACATGGTGATGGAGAAAGGGAGGGTGCTGGTTTAGAGAAACTGGAATCACATCAGTGGTTTCCTGCATAGGAGCTGCAGCAGGAAGGAGAGGCATGGCCTGAGGGCACTACACGAATACTCTGGGGAGAGGGGAGCATCCACCATGGCCCTTGGCTGCTCAGTGCCCAGGGAAAACAGGGAAATAAATACCAGGCAACTGTTGATTTTCCCAACATTCAGTGGTGGAGCATGAAGCCGTCCTCCTAACTAATTGCAATCGGTTCTGGACAAAGTAGGAGGGAGGGAGAGCAGCCTCTGCCCATGGTGGTGGGAAGCAAGAGCCTCTGGATAGAGAGTGGAGTCCTTCAGGACCTGCAGCTGCAGCTCAGGTTGAGGACCTTGGGGAAGGGGCTGGAGCTGGAGGCGAGAGGTGAGAAACAGGAAGGAACCGTCCGGGACCTCTTACTCCAACCGGACGTGGGTGGCCAGGGGATAACCCGCACATTGTTCCCTGGATCCGGTTGGGGCTGCAGGATATCCTGGAGGAGCTGCCAGACCCCATGGCTGTGGGGGGTAAGGGAGGGGCTGAATTGGGCCCTCCACTGACATCACGCTTGCATTGATTTCATCTTTTTTTTCTGAGAAAAGTCGCATGTGAATAATACCAAGGTTGGAAGACATCGTAGCAATTTGGAGTGAAGCAGAAAAATTCGATTAAATTGCTCTCACCTGTTAAAAAGTTAAATCCAAGGGGTTATAGTGACTTATAATGTAATATGAGTGTTGGGTCAAGGGATTGAGCTGAAAAACCGCAGCCAGCAAGTAGCTGGCCGGAGGGAGAAGTTTCCCAAGGTCTGATAAGCCCCAGGACGTGGCAGTCCCGCTCTATCTGCCCAACTGATAAACTGGAGCTGGCTGGCGCCTGCTGCACCCCAGCAAGGCCACCTGCCCCTGCCAGTGCTGCTCGGCCCCAAGTCCCCAGAAGCTTTTCTGCAGCATCCATGGGTGCCCAGCAGCACCAGCAGCCCTTGGGCTGGAGTTAGACCCAGCCTTGTCACGTGTCACTTTGGCTTCTTACCACCTTCCCAGTATCGGGCTGCTAAAAATAATCTGGAGGCAGCAAAGAGAAGGCGACAAGTATCCAAGTCTTCACGGCTTCGCTTCAAGGTGTTTTTAGGTTTTGGGCTGACGTGGCTGAGCTCTCTCATCCCAAGGGACCCTGAGAGCCGGGGAGGAGGAATCTGTCTTTCCCCAGCCACCCCTCAATTAGAGCTAGAAAAGCTACACTGTGGTGCCAGACTCAGTTTGGTTTCCTTCCATCTGCTTTCCCGACCATGGGAGACTGCTCGTAGCGATGGCGCCGATCCTGGCACCAGCTCCCCGATGGCCTTGATCACAACCCTGCTCCCTCACTACCCCCCACAAATCAGGGGACGCCTCAGCTCACACTGACAGGCCCTTGCCACTTTCATCACTTCCTTTGGGGCTTTTTTTGTGGGTTTTGGTTTTATGTCAGGGCTCAGGCAACAGCTGGGAGGGGGACAGCAGCCTCACGCTCACGCCTTTGGGTGTGCACACACAATCTGATCACTCAGCTCACACTCACCCATATGCCGGCGAGCTCCCCGACTGCTCCAGGAGGTATCACAACTCTGCCAAAACACTAGGAAAATATTCCTCGGGTTTTCCTCTGTCTCTAATGGTGGCTGATTGAAACTGCTGAGAGGTCTCAAAGACCTCAACAAGAACCAGAAATATGTATTTTTATCCCGCCTGGGTTGTTACTGGGCTGCTCATGTATTGTATTTGCACCTCAAATAACATTCACTGGGGACCTGATGGAAGAGCAGCAACCAGAATGGGCTTCTTTGGACCACAAGTCAAGGAAAATCATCAGGAAAGAAGTTTTGGGGAAAACGAAGATACAGAAAGTTCAGTCAGGTTTGGTATGAGAAAAGGGCAACTGGATCAGGTGAAATGTTTCATTCTGGAGCCTGAATTATGTCTTTGAATTGCGCTGGGGTACATTTGGTGGGGAAATGTCAGTACAAAAAAAGTGTAAAATCCTTCTGAGACAACTGGTGTGAAAGCGTCTGACTTGGGGAAAAAAAATGGATTCTTTTTTTTCCTTCTTCCAAAAAAATATGATGAACAAAACAGGACTTCATAAAACGTTCAGCTTGATGCAACTCTGCCTATTTCTGTGGAAGAAAAAAAAGAAACCCTACAACTCTGTGACTCAAAACCGCTGTCCGGTGCCGGCAGCAGCTCTGGTGCCAGTGCATCCAGCTCCATGCTGCCCAAGCATCGCCAGCGGCCGTCGGCCAGGCCGGAGCTCCCGCGTGGGATGTCTGTCCTGCCACTCGCCTGGCTCAACATAGCCCAGCAATGTGGCATCAGCCACCAGCTCCTGCCAGTGGTAATGGGGATAATACCCAGCTTTTAAGGGATGAAGTGCGTTGGGCAGGGGAGCTGGTCCCGGCTGCCAGAGCGATTCCTCGTCAGCATCTGTCAGGAAAGATTAATGCCTAAGTAGGTTGTGGGCTGGCTGCCAGTAGCATTTTTAATAATCAGATGCCGCGTGCTGTTCAAGCAACCTGCAGAAATGAAGTTGCCTCGTTACAAAAGATGTTGACATCAAGTAGCTCATTTGCTGGTAATGTTAAAGCCGGTGACAACCCCAATCCACTCCTGGGGGTCTAACATCCCCTAAACCCTCTCCTGGGTTGCAGCATCATCCACGGCAGCCCTGGAGCCTGAAGCTGGACCAGCTGGCTGTGGAGGGCTGTGCAAGCAGCACAGCTCTTGCAAAAAATCATAAATAAGTCCCCGAGCCAGCGCATACAAGGTCTTGTAGATAAAAAAAAAGGGCAAATTCCTGCCTTCCAGGGAAGGGGCCGAGCTGAGTTTGGATTTTGGGGCAGAGAGCCCATGCACTGTGTTTGTGCCTCAGGACATGGCCATGGCTGCAGTGGCACCACCGGGGAAAGCATCACCCTGAATCTCTTCAGAGATGTCACTGATTCCCAATGTTTAGGATACGGTGGAAAATGGCTCTTTCCCATCTGCCAGCACTCAGCGCCAAACTGCTGCCTGATGCTGTCATAAGCTCCAGGTCGCTTTGCAGTTTGCCCTTCATTTTACATTACCTGTTGAGAAAAGTTGCTGATTTAGGAAGAAATTACAGATATATTAACGGGCAGTCCTCTTGCATCACATCATCAATCCTAATCCCACAGGAAGGCAAGACCTTATGCATCCAGCCAGCCCTGCCTGGCCTGCAGGGGCCTGGGGGGCTCAGACACATCCTAAAGCTTCACCAGGGATGCCGACCCCAACCAGCCACCAAACCATCCGCATCCTCATCCTCCTGGAGGCTTGCTTGGCACTGGCCCAGCATTAAACGGGAGCTTAACCTCCCAGAGAGGCTGGGCAGGATATTAATAGAGACGAGGAAGAGCGCACTGCTTATGGGTCCCAGAATAGGTTGCCCAGGCAAGGGGAGGCCCGAATGGAGCTGCCCTTGCGAGGGAGCTCCTTGGAAGGGCAGCAAGGACAGGGCCTGGAGCTGGGATGTGCTGTGAGCAGCCATGGGCACAGGGCAAGCACCAGCACTTCGCTGCCGCAGTGAAAATGCATTTCTCCTCCCTGGCATTGCAGAAAGGATCCTGTGGGCAACCCAGGCTGACCCCTGTAAGAGGATTACTGGGCTGTTAGCGGATTGGGACTGTGGGGAGGATGTTTGGAGAAATTTTCTCTCCCACCCCTCAGGAAGAGATACTTGCAGTCCCCAGTGGATGCCATCCCACAGGCAGAGCGACGGGTGATGCCAGGGCTATGCTCCCCATCCCTATCCCTGTCCCTCTCAGCCAACCACCACCAGCAGACATGAGAACAACTGTTGGGTGAAGACACCCGGTCAGGCTACAGCCAGCACTTAGAGCCCTGGATGCGCTCACAGAGATGATTTTCCGGGACTAGGATTTGCACTGGACGAGCCTGAGTCCTGATGCACCTACGACCCAGCCAGTGTCGGCCACCAACCGTGGGACGTAGCCAGCTCACTTGGGAAAGCTCCTTCCCCCGGAGCTGTAGGGATCTCAAATACTTACATATATTTAACCTGAAAGCGTAGCAGGGTGGAAAGAAATCAGGCAGCGGTATCGACAGCGAAATCCCATTATTGGCCATGAAATATGCATGTGCTGTAACTGCGTGAGAAGAGAAGGGTACCAAGCTCCGTTCCACGGCAGGCTCTGCCACCGACCCCTGGCTGGGCACCCCCACTGCGGGGAGCGCAGAGAGACGGGCAGCGCAGGCAGCTCAGCAGAGCCCCATTTTACGTGCCAGGGTGCAGAATGAATCCCTTCTGGTACTCCTGGGGAACAGCCCAAGGCCGACACGCCGTGCCGCAGCGCTGCTCGGTCTGGCAGAGCCAAAGCGTGCCTAAATGTACTCCCTACTATTACTATTCAAGGAAGGTGCTGAAGTTGCAGTGCTTTGGTGCTCGCCGTGTGCGATGCCCTTTGCATTCCTTCCTGAGTGCTCAGTCCGTCTAGCCCCTTAAATCCCCATGTTGACTTGATATTCGGGGAGTATTTTTGCACCAGCTCCAGAGGGGAAATTCCAGGTTCATTCATTTTTGATGGATGCTGCTCCCGTCACCGCTTCCCATCCCTTTCTGCTTCTCTCAGGAGGCAAAACCAGAGATGCAAACTTGAAAAATCTGGTAAAAATTACACGCGGGCGGAAAGCAGTGTGGGGATGCCCCAGAGCAGGCCTTAATTATGGCTCCAATTAATTGTCGGTCACTGCTGAATCCAGAGCAGACACTGTGGGAGCAAGACCTCCCATTTTTGCAAGTCTCCCAAGTGAGACTGCAAAAATGAGGTAGCCCCTCGCCCAGCTGGCTCCCGCCCTGAATCTGAGGTGTTGCGGGGTTGGTGAGGTGCTGCCCGACCACACTTCTTTCCAGGAGCTGGCACTGCCTGTCCTGCTGGCATTGCATAGAGAGGCAGGGGCCTGGGCAGCATCCTGCACGCTGCTGCTCAGCACCATCTCCCATCTGTGGGTGCACAGCCAAGTGCCTGGCTCCATCCTACCATGGGGGATTTGCAGCTGGACCCAGACCCCCGTGCCTCCACTCAAACACATCCCATGGGTTGTTTTGCTGGGATATTGTGGAAATGATTGAGTTTTGGAAGCTGGGGGCAGGAGGCTCCTGTCTGGGGTGAGGGTGAGGATGCAGTCCTGCAGAGTACACCTGCCTGCCTTACACAGCCCCATGGCTTAGATTATTTATCACTTCTTTTCTCACCAAGCTGTGCTCTGGTACCAGGCTCAGACACATGTCCATTCCTCTTCCCAGTACCCTGGGGACACTCCGCGCTGCCAAAACACCCCTTGGGGTAAAACGGCCCTGTTTCCAAGCCCAAAGAGGGGATGTTTCACCCCAAAAGCGGCTCCATCAGCTCGGTGCATCTCGGGAGCTGCTCTGCACTGGCAGTCACATTTTAAATCAGTACCTGGTTAATTAACTCCAGCAATAAGGAAACCCCGTGTTTGTAGTGAGAATCTGCTTTAAAATGATGTTTTATACAACATAAAAGGATTATTTTATAATTAGCTGTCTTCTAAACCCTGGCCTATTGAAATTATGATATTAAACCATACACCGTTCTCTGCTTTTTAAAATATCATCTGAAAGTTGATTAGTTTTGCATTACTGAAGAGCAACCCATTGAAATATTTAATCATCATGAGACCTTTTTCACATGAATGTTAACATTTCACTTTTTAAAAATTTTACTTCCCCCCCCGGTAATTACTCAAGCTTTGCTTACACCAAAAAAAAAAAAATGTTGAAGTAATTTTCCTGCAATGAAAGGATCAAAATAGTCCTGTGACTAACACCTGGAGCATCCTTCAGCATTCACTGCCTGGCACAACTCCAGGTGGGAGTCAGAGCTGCCACTGACAGTCGAGCTGCCACCCTTAGGACCAGCGGAACACCATGTGATGCCCCAGGATGGGACTCTCCTTTCCCAAGGGGTTGATCTTGGCTCTGGGAGGAGTAGGTGGGAACAAGATGGGTGACATCACAGGATACCAACATGGTAGGGGTTGGAAGGGACATCTGGAGACCATCTGGTCCAACCCCCCTGCTCCAGCAGGGTCACCCAGAGCAGGGGCCCCAGGATCACATTGTCCAGGTGGCAATATTTGGAATCTCTCCAGAGAAGAAGACTCCACAACCTCTCTGGGCAACCTGGGCCAGGCTCTGCCACCCTCACAGCGAAGAATTTTGTCCTCCTGTTCAGATGAAACCTCCTGAGTTCCAGTTTGTGCCCGTTGCCCCTTGTCCTGTCATTGGGCACCCCTGACAAGAGTCTGGCCCCATCCTCTTGTCCCCCATGGGCCCTCTAGCTCTTGATCAGCATTGATCAGATCCCCCCTCGGCCTTCTCTTCTCCAGCTCAACAGCCCCAGGGCTCTCAGCCTTTCCTCAGCACAGAGATGCTCCAGTCCCCCACCATCTTTGTAGCCTCTGCTGGACTCTTTCCAGTAGTTCCTTGTCCCTCTTAAACTGGGGAGTCCAGAACTCCACAGAGTACTGCAGATGTGACCTCAGATCCGGCCATCTGCCCCAGGGGATGTGTATATGGTTTTATACAGGGTGACAGACAGGGCTGCACTGCAAACCATAACAACACGATGCTCAGAGCCTGGGGCAGGGACTGTGAGCTCGAGCATCACCTGTGGACGCTTGAACAAGTCTGAGGATGTGGAACCATGCGGGCAGAGACACCCCTGCTTGCAAAAAGCAGCGATGGGAGCTTCTGGTATGCTTTTGGGAAGCTTTTGGGGGTCTTACTGACTTTGAAATTGCATGGAAATGCACGTGTGCATCAAGGGCTGAACTGTCATCATGTGTGCTTGGGGACAGGTAAGTACCAAACTGTGCCACTACACGTGGGAATGGGCACAGGAGACAAAGGGCCAGACATCCTCAGCCCTTCTGGGCTCAAATGCAACAGAAAAGGAGCAAAGCCTGAGCTGAGAGGCCCAGGAGTCACTGGGAGGAGCAGGATCTGTCCTGTGGCTGGGCTCTGCCCGCAACTCCACTCGGCCCATCTGGCTGTGTCCGCCCTCACACGGGGAATGAACGACCTGGATTTAGACACACTTGAAATTCAGCTCCTGCTCCATGTCAGTCATCGGAAATGATGCATTTGTTGTGAAATGAAGCCAAGAGAGTAGTACAGAAAGCTTTTTTTCGATGTGCCTTAAATAGCCAGAACGTTTATTCTACAGGCAACGAAATTTTTACATGGTTCGGTCAAATAATGAGGACAATGTTTCTGGCTTTAGGAAAACACTCCGAACATCAGCAAAGGGAAAATGCATGCTTCAATTTATAATTTTTAAGTTACAAATTTGCGTGCAAATATATGTTTAGAAATCCAAAAGAGTGAAATCATACATTTTTGGCAGACTTGTACTTGCAAAAGAAATTTCCAACGCAGATATGTCTTTGTATTAAATTTCGTTATGTTGCTTAGGAAAAAAAAAAACAAACTATAGAAAAGTGACAGAGGCCTGTGAAATACATCCAGGCTTTTCCCTACAGCACGTCCTACTGTGCAGCTGCACTGGTGGGACCTGGGAGTGCTCAGTTCCCGCTGGAAAAACCATCCCAACTTGACATTCGTGGATTGGTTTATGCAGCCTGCGCATGTTGCATTTGCCTCTGGATTTTGGGTTGATTTTACCTTTCTGACAGTTTAAGGGTCAGAGCTGTGTGGGTGAGTGCAGTGGGGTTGGGAACACCCTAAACCACTTGGCAGAAATAGGGAGGAGATGGGTCCATCTCTCACTGCCCAGCAAGCGGACACATCCCGGATTTTTGGGTGGATACCACACTGAAAATGCCTGAAATGATTATTTTCTTGCAATTTTTCCCTTCTAAACAATATTGGGAGAGCTCTCCTATCGTTTGATCTAAAGGACCCCAAACTTCATCAGCGCTTTCTCTTTTCTCCCCACGGAAAGCATTCGCTCCACCTGACCCAAAAATCCTGAAACCACCATGCCCAGCAGAAAGCCTCACTAACCAATAATGACACATATTTCTGCGCTACCACCGCAAGGAAAACTCTCCTCCAAGCAGTAGCACACTTTAAAGTAACTTCAAATGTGCCTTTAAAATAACTTTAAACATGCCTTTAAAATTCTTCCCTCTCTTAAGTACAGAATTGTTTGTCCTTACAGTGATGTTCTCTGAGATGTTCATGGCTGATTTATTGAATAACTCGTCCTGTGTGCATGGAAAATCACCCATTAGTCATGGAGAGCTCAGTGCTCTGCTACTCATCATCATTTTGCCTACATTTTGACTTGACATCAGCATCCAGGATCTGGGGAGGGCACCAACACGTGCTTCCCAGTGGTTACACACTCTCAGAAATCCCATTCGATTCGAAAAACAGGCAGTCTGGACAGCCAAAGGAGGGCTGTGATGGAGAAGGAGATGGTGGAGGATGGAGAGGGCAGCAATGGAGGATGGGAAGGACCACAGTGGAGGATGGAGAGCACCTAATCAGAGGGAGTGGAGTTGATTTGGGACCAACCAAAGGCTGCGGTTGTGGCCACTCCCTCAAGCCAGAAGGAAGTTTATTAAGCTTTCATGTAAGCTCGGAAATCAAGTCTAGTGATGGTGGGGTTGAGAGTGTTTGGCTTTGTGATGATAGGGTTGAATGCTTATGGGTAAGAATCAAGGGGAAGGCTAATAAGGCAGATATCATGGTAGGGGTCTGTTATAGACCACCTAACCAGGATGAAGAAGCTGATGAAGTGTTCTACAGGCAGCTGGGTAAGCTCTTGGAATCGCTGGTCCTTGTTCTTGTGGGGACTTCAACTTACCAGATGTCTGTTGGAAATACACTACAGCAGACAGGAAGCAGTCCCGGAGATTCTTGGAGTGTGTGGAAGAGAACTTCCTAACACAGCTGGTGACCGAGCCAACTAGGGAAGGCTCTCTACTAGACCTGGGGCATGGCCACCTGTGATTTCAGAGCACTGAAATGACTCTTACCCACATTGTCTACCAGCTCAGGAATCAACAGCTTCTATGGATAAACATAACTCTGACTTTTCCTTTTTTTCTTTTTCTCTACAAATATTTTCCAAAGCAAAGCCCCAGGGGATGCTATTTTCACCTTGCCAGTGGGTTGAGGAACTAGCTCTGTTTCCACCCACCAAAACAGCCAAGATTCTACAGGGATTCATCATTTCTTTTCAGGTTGCTTCCCATTGGGGTTTCTAAGCGGTCAGGAGAGGAAGGCTCCATTATGCTGTCCTGGGCCCGGGGTAACACCTTTCAGATCTCAGGGAATTGTTGGTGCGCTGCTTTTTTCCCTCTTCCCTGCAAAGTCCTTGATTTTCTAGAGCTTCCTATTTCTTCAGCACCAACAGTTGCAGAGCTGATGGTCTCATCTTTTTGAGGGAAGTCAAACTGAAGGAAGTTTAAAACATGCAGCCATGATAACTGAATTGCCACTGGTGCTGCAAAATGCCACCTGGATCTCTCTCCGTGCAAAGTCATCCAAGGGCTTGCACTGTTTCACAGATTAAGTAGTTTTAAAGAATTTGACAGTGTGGGGGATGCTGGCAACAGGCTGCATTGAGATCCAGTTCACCATCGCTCAGGGCTACCAGCAAAGGCTGACGTTTCGGGTGCTCTAGTTTAATTCAGAGCAAAGACATTTATTCACCATCCCCATGGGGTTATTGACTCCAGAGAAGGTTTCATCTCTAGGAGATGGACAGTGGGCAGAGGAAGAGGATGGATGTCAGCAGGCTGATTTTGGAAGAAGAACTCTGATTAAGCGGAGCCTCTGCTCCATGGCTCCACTCTTGCATCGGCAGGGACACGAAGGACTCTTTTTGCTACAAGATTGAAGCAACATCACATAGAGCCCAGCCCCGGGCTCCCGGCTGCTGCATTAAACATGAGTGGCCAAGTCCCCACGAGTAGCTCACCAGCTGCTGCTCATCCTTCAGCAACTCATAACAATTTAGGACCCAAATTCAAACCCTTCTAACTGGAGGGTTTTAATGGGTTTGCAAAGAAAAAATCCCTCTGCCCTGAGAGCTCTCAAGCAGAGTCATGGGCTACACTGGGCTACTGTTTTTTATATTTCTATTGCATTCAGGGCTTGATTTATTTGCCCACGGTAAAAACCATTTTGTTTGAGAGGTGCCTTATCACAGCTGAGCCCTGTCGCGTGGATGCTTGGAGGGGAATCTGACATCTGGCTAAAGCCCAAGGACTTCAAAGAAGATTTTAATCTAAAACTCTACATAATCCTATGATAACATAACCTGAACTTGTTCTCTGAGTCACCCTTTTGCTACCAAACCAACCCAAACTTCGGTAATGACCTGTAAGCCCCTAGACCAGCTCAGTGCTGGGAAAACAAGGGGATGTTTGTACATATCCAGAGCTGCAATTTAATCCCGCCTAGCTGGAGGAAGAGTGCAAGGGACTGACTTTTCTTGGGAAAATACAAACCAGTTCCTTCTCCCTTTGGCATCCCTTTTCTGAACTAGAAGTTGGACAAGTTCAGGCTCTGGGAGGATGATGCTGAGGAGGACCCCGTGTTCAGGCCCTAGATGGAGACCTGATACACTGGCATCTTCCAGATCTTTCCACTCACCTCCAGACCACCAGGGTCTTCCTCTGAACAGGACATGAGCTTTCTCACATCGCAGCCTCTGCCCCAAAATTCGTGGTCCACAGGTAGCATTTGGCATGGGCAGGGTGAGGGATCCAGGTCTCTCTTACTTTTCCTCATCTTCTCCTGCCACAGCCACCTCGCTTAACATTTCCAGCCCCTCTCTGGCCACGGTACCCTGTTGGACCCTGCCTCCCACCCGGTGCCAGGCTCCTGCCTGCTCAGACGCTGGTTTAGCCCTGCCAAGGGATTAGGATTACACACACTATCAGGCGAAAACATGCCCAGGGAAGAAAGCACTTTGTGTTGTATTATTTTTTTCCTAAGTAGGTAAATATCCCTGTTGAATGAAATATGAATATCCATCTTCAGGGTCAGGATGGGATTTGGCACTGTAAATCTCTCTCCGGGCCAGCTCGCTCCATGAGGTTTAACCTGGGGTGACCCAGGCTGAAGCATGAGATCTGTGTCTCAGGTGCAGTTGAGGCCAATTGGTTCATCCATCCCATCCATCCCAAAAGGCAAAGGGTCTGAAGGGAAGGAAAGAAACCTGCTGTAAAACCCGGCCGCTGAATATCAACAACATACAGGAGTGGTCTGGGCTGTTGCAGAGGGTAATTCATGGAAATGTTTCCTAGCAGGTCAATAGGAAGGTCAGTAGTCAATTCAAGGGCCATTTTATTCACAGCATATTTAAATGTACTGTTTTTTTCAGCATCCCAAAGGGAAAAGCAACAAAGCAGCGATGTAGAATAAACAATACAATGAAACAAGAAATGCGCTGTTGTAGGCGAACACCAGGGAACAGTGAGGATTTGGTTCTGGACCCTGCAGTGGCCATAGGACCATCTCAGATGCAACACACATAAGCCATCTCAGGCTTACCAGACACAAAAAGCAACTCAGCACACAAATAACGATGGACCATGAAAAATACTGGGGCACTTAATCTTCACATTAGGTTTTTCCTGAGCGGAAATGTTTGCGTCCGGAGCAGGGAAAGCTGTGAAAGGCACCCAAAGGCTCACAGGCACAGATGATGAGTGGGGACCATGCAAGCACAGACCTTTTTAAGGTCCCAAGAAGCAGAATTAGCACAGGGCACGCTGATTTTACTGTTGGGGCTGGAGGAGTGGGGCACAACCCCTGCAGCAGTTCTTGGCACAAGCCCAGGGAGTGGCCTGGGGATGATGAGATGAGGCCAGAAGTGCCACTACGCACCACTAGCGTTCACAAGGTGATTTAGGTCAGGGAGAAGCAACATTTCTCAGAATCTCTTGATTTCATTTCTAGGGCTGTGCATTGGCATCTCAGCTTTAACTCTAGTTAATTTTTCTATTTGCTTGCTGATCTCCTGATAGCTCTTCTTGGAGTTTGTTTTGTTTTGTTTGCCTTTTAAGCTTGACTGCAAAACCACAAAAGCTAAAAACATTCAGAAAAGAAGATGAATAAGATGAAAACATCTTATAAATCACGGGACTTCAGGGGAAAAGGCTTAAGGGAGAAAAAAGCACCAACCACAACCCCATGAAGATCACAGTTCCTGCTGCCAAGAGATTTGCACCCATGAGGACCCTGCTGCAGGCTCTCTACACGCAGGAGACCCCAGCATCTCAACCCAACTAGTTTTGTGGGGCCAACAACTGCCAGCATCATGAGGGAGTCTTCCCTAGACCCAAGTCACGGCAGAGGTGGTGATGAGGAGATGCATTTTCATGTCATAAAAATGCTTTTCAAATAATCGCTTTTTTTCATTTGCTGATATTTAATGATGGGAAGCCAGAATAAAAACTCATTTCAGGGTGAATCAATATGATACTGGGCTTGCAGTTTTTCCACTGAAGTAAAAAAAATAAAAAATCCCTGTAGGTGGAGTGAAACAATTAATTCCACACTCAGGACTTTTTGTTTGTTTTTAATATTTAATTGAGGCGAGGTAATTTTGTGACCAAAGGTCAGTTCAAGGCCAACATTTGCAGTGTTTCGCTTAGAAAGCAGTGAAACAAAAGGCTTTGACATTTGGGGAAGGCAAGTTGCTGGTTTTCCCACTGCTCTGTGCTAAAGCATTGATGGGAGAGTCCCCCATGCCAAGGTCTGCCTCCAAACCACAGGAAAAAGCCCAAAATCTTAACCCTTATTTTTGGTGTAGTACCCAAAATATATTCCCTGGGGACTCCTGTATTTAAGTTCCACAGGCTGATGGACATCTCCGCTTACATCACGGGGGCTATCCCAGCAGCACCCTGCTTTCCCTCCACTGCCCCTTGTCCCTGCGTGCCGGAATAGATGCTGTCCCTTCCCCAGTTCAGAAGAGTCTGTGATGCTATTTGGCACTCTTTTTGGACTTATTCTCATGTAAAGCCAAAGGTTTCCAAGCTTGCCAGGGTTTTCCTTCTGAACTAAGGACTCAAACGGAGCATACCCAGCAAGGGGTGAGTCTCAGACCAGCCTCCGCAATCACAGCAGAGGGCATTGTCTGAGGCCAGTGTCCCCATGGGGGACAGGGTCGGTGACAAGCATGTCTAAGGGCTGTCAGGATGCTCTGGTGATGGGCTGGCCACCAGCCACACACAGCCCCCAGCCCTTCAGCGGTGTCCAGCTGCCTCTCGCTGTGTCCGTCTTCCCACCGCCTGACCCAGTCTCCTTTCCATCATATATCCAGTTGCCTAAAGTATCTGCTTAGCGGAAGAAAGACGACATTTTAGAGGCAATTAATATCCAGGGAATATATATCTCTGCTTCCTATGCTTGTACATTTGTAACCCGAGTCTCTCTGCTCACCTCTTTCCCTCCTCTGCAATGCCCTCTGGGGACAGCTGAGCTATGGGGGGATGCAGGGGGGGCCGGTCTTCTCTCCAGCCCAGCACTGACACTCTGACCCCACAGGTCTTCCTGGGTCCATCCTTGGTGGGCAAGGGTCGACTCCAAAATTTGCAGAAGGCCAGGGGCAGCACCCCAGGTGAGCTGCCTTTCTCCTTGCCATGGCTCAGTTTTCCCCAGGGAGCCGTGTCCTTACCTTAAATCTGAAAGGCATTGTGCGGGCTGGATCAGGATTAGTTGAGAAATCCAGAAAAGGTCGGTAGATTATGTTTCCATTTAATTAGCCACATGGCTCTACTTTCCCTCCAAAGACAAAATGCATGAGTGACAGTAAAGAGACTCCTGGGCACCACGTGTCTTTGAACTAAGAGCATCTCTCACAGCCCATTTCATTGCTCATCAGCTGCCCCGAGCAGGGTGGTTAATTTGAGCAGAGAGCTCATTGGAGATCACCTAGCTCTACGTAGCCTTCCCATTTCAAATTCAAAGAAATCCACTGGAAGCTAGGACAGGTAGAGCCAGCCATCACCTGTATTCACCTACATCAGTGTTGTTTTCCTCAAAAACCTCTCCTGTCCAGCTGTCTGTCAGAGGCCTAAGCCTGCATTTGCAGCTGGTGGAAATGCAGGCACTGAAACTAATGCCCATGAGCAACAGCATGACGGATGTTATGCCAATGAAGGCTGAGAGATGCTCAAAACCCTCCCAGCTATCTCAGGTGGAGGGTGGGAGGATGAAGAAGTTTTTCTGGCATTGCGGAAAAGAGCCCATCTCACCCAGAAATTGCTTCCAAAAAAATTTCCATTGGATATGACACCTACATCATGGTCATTTTTCGCAGAACAAGCAAAGCTCCTTCCAGCGCAGCTAACAGCCTTGCAAATCATTTTGAGGAGCTTCTGAACCAGGGAGCAGAGGGTGAAGACAAGCCACATTCTAGACCTGAGGCTCTTGGTGGATGAATCCATTGCCAGGCTGGATCTGGTTCCTGGTCCTAACACAGGACTGGAGGAGACCTTGGGAAAGGCAGCACCACCAAGTCAAGAGCACAGGCACAGGCACAGGCACAGCTTCTCCATCCTCACATGCCCAGCGTTGTGAAGCACCAGTGGTTCCAGACCTCATCCACTGAAGTGCTGGCTTTGCACCAACATGTAATTTAACACCAGCACAACTCACCTACTTCATATTGTGGCCTTGAAGAGCATCTTCATCAGGTGCTCTCTTCCCTCACAGATGCTGGGAGGTGTTTGGAGTGGGTACCGATCCCTATAGGCAGGTTTTCTACTGGTGAATGGGAGGATCAAAGCCCAGGAAACAGAGAGGGGGGGCCAGGAGGAACCCAGGTTTGTAAGGAAGGGTCAGGAAACAGCAAGGTACCTGGGCTGGGTGTCGTGATGCCCAGATCCTCCTCCTGGCAGTTCACTTTCTGTTCTTAAGATGTGATGCACCCATTCGCAGTGTGACTTGGTGCTGTGCTCTGGCTGTGCAGGATACTCACAGGCTTTCCTCAGCTAACTCTCAGTGACTAAAAGTTGGATTTCTACCTCCAAGCCTCATGGTCCCTTATAAAGCACGTTGCCAGAAGAAAGCCCCAGGCAGCATAAGGTACAGCAACCACTGTAGCACACCTCTGTGTTCAGATGCAATGATTCACATCGCTTTCCTCCTGATAGGGTAAAATAAGCCTGGACTGACTAACTCCAGTTGTGGCCACTGGCTTCCAGCTGCTAGCGTGGGGGAACATGGTCCCTGTGGGCCTAATCACACCTCCCTCCCTCCTCCACCACACCACACTGCCTCCTATGAGAGCAGCTCAGCCATGACACCTTGCAGCAGAAATGATATGGAAGAAATCCCTTCCATCCTTTTTTTGCTGCATCTCCTGGACCATGTTGCCATAGCAGCTCAAAGCCATCGATGTTGCATCAGGATGTTGCATCTCCACGACATGGATATCTCACCTGCACTGGGCTATGGAGACATCCAGGGTATGGCTTTTGCTACTTGCCTCCAGATGGGATGAACTGCTGCCTGGAGATGATCTCCATTGGCAATGGAGAGCAAATGGTAATGCAATTTAATGAAATAATAAAATCTGAGCAGCCTTTAGAGCAAAGAAGAACAGAGACAACCCAAAATCCCCATGAAGCCGCTTGGATTCTCCTCCTTGACAGCCCTGGGAGCCAGTATCAGTATTGCTCCGATCTCAGTCACAGCCTCACATCCCAGCAACATGCCAGGGCAATTCCTTAGCACACCCCAAGTGAGGAATAAATCACAGCAGCATCCCCATCTTTCCAGGGCAGCACCCTAAAAGGCAGCACATGTGCTCCAGGGTGGCTCATCTCAAAGCAAGTCCACATGTCCCCTCTGCCCTATGGTGTTGTCCCCCCCGTCGTGCCACCAAAGCGGGGACAGGAGGTCACCCTGCGGTCCACCCCTCACTGGCAGCTCCTATAGGGAAGCACATCTTTTGCTGGGTTTCCATGGAAACCAGCATAGCACACACTCCAGCCAGGCTGGCTGCCACCTCCGGGAGACCCTCCGTATCTCTGTGGGCACCCTTCCCTCCCATTCCTGCTCTGACATCGCCTGGAGCCCATCTCTCCTCATGGCACTGGCTGGCCGGTGGCAGCGGTGAAGAGCAGAGGGGCAGGGAGCAAACCCATCTGCTCTATAATTCAGAGGATCTCATGGGCACACAACACGTGCCCATTGGCATGCCTTGCTCTCTGAGCAATGCGCTTGCAGGTGGCACATGAAAATTCCCAGCTCCTGGCTTAGGGTGATGCAAGAGACAGAGGTGCATTCCCAACAGGAATAATATCCATACACCAGGTTTTTTCATATTGTAACTTGCTGCCCCTGGGTCTCAAACGGATTTCTGGCAAAAAATCACAGCCTTGCTATCCTCACCCGACCCTTCTCTCTCCCACATACATTTTGTGGCAGCTCAGCTCCCTGCTCCTTCTCCTAGGCTGTCACTTGACAGCGTCACACCGATGTCTCAGCTGCATAAGGAGGGATATGCGCTCCGAGCAGCTCGGGTGAGATGCTGCGCCGACTCTCTGCCATCCAGCGCTGCAGGAGGGATTGAATCGCTCCATGGAGCCAGGCTGGTGAAGGAGCAAGAGCTCATTCCCCCTATACCAGCCTGGTGGGCAGCATGCAGAGCTCTTCTTATTGCTACCCAATTTCTCTTCTCCAGGACCTGGAAGTCCTGTAGTTCCCCTGTGCTATTAGACCCTTTATGAAACAGAAATGATTATGCAGCTTTTAAAACTAAGCGCTCTCCCCTATGTTTCCAGACACATCACTCTGGTCATTCTCCACATCTCGCCCATTAAGAAATCACAAATACTTCTGCAAATGCAGGTGAAACATCCTCAGCCTCTCCTGAGCTATGACACCTGCCAGACAAAAAATATAGCTGAGAAATTAATTCTTGCCCCTCACTAGCAGCGATGCAAACCCTGCTTGAAGTTAGAAGGAGATGCTTATCCAGTTCCCACCAAGGTAATGGGAAGACAAGCACTCTGCTGATAGATACAGCCCCAGGAAAAGGAGGAAAGAGATCAAGAGGCCACAGCCACATGGAGCTGCAGCGATCCCCGGCACTGACCTCTGGCAGCATAAGCAGCCGTAGCAATGCTGAGAAGGCTTTTTAAACCCTCTTACAAATCCTGTGGGTATCCCCTGGGTAAGAGGTATCTCTAAGGAAAACATCCAAATTCAAGGGTGTGAAAAAAGATATCTCCAAAAGGAGATATTGTTTCCAGCTGTCCAGGTGTGGAGCTGGTCTTGTCTTGACTTGAAATCAGGAGGTTCCAGTGAGGGACACAGAGGAGTGGTACTCTTAGGTGGTGTGCTAACACACGGACTCAGAACCAAGGGTGGGTCATTCAGTTTGTCAGTTTCTTGACTGGTGAAAGAATTTGGAGACAACCTCTACTCCCAACAGGGTATTTTGTAACCCTGTGTGTTCCCACATCATGTCCTGACTGATGACCAAGTGGGGTCAGTGGGACTCGCCCTATTTGGGTCCAGCTGCTCCACAAATCCCCAGCACCCCACTATTTAAGCAGGTACTTATCCCTACACATGTGGCTAATACTCTTGACTGGAACAAAACTTGGACCAGTCTCCTTGTTAAGCACACAGCCAAGCGCTTATTTCCTCCAACAGGAACTTGAAAATACTCTGTTTACTAAGGCAAAAGGAGATTTTAATTTTTTAATGCAGCCTTGAACTTACAAGCTCCTGAAATCCAGCCCTTTCATGTTGCTTCACTGCTGTCTTTGCTTTCTGGTTGCATACCGTGCAGTAAGGATGCCATGTCCTTGTCCCCACAAGCACTGAACCTTGTATTTATCTCCTGAAAATTGCTATGCAATGCAAATTACTCCATTTCCAAGAGTGCTGGGTGGACGGAGCACATTTTGAATGCACAGGGCAGAGGATTAGGAACAGCCTCCATCATTCGCAACTGCTCTGTGCCAAGCAGGAATAAAAGTTTCGTACCAAATTAGAAACAGGGCTCCCATTCCTGCCTGCAGATTTGGGTTCTGTGAATACAGCCAAAAAGAATGGGAAAAAAAAAAAAAAAAAAAGAAAAGAAACTTGGCAAGCACTCGTTCACTTTGAATGAATTTGCTTTGACCGACCACATGAGGTTTCCACATTTGCAGCCTCGCCAATAAAATGCCCCATGCTCGGTCAGCACAGTGTAGTCCTGGGGGGCAGCGGGGAAGTCCCAGCACCACAGGGAAGATGCAGCCCTCTGAGAAAAAGTAGGTACCATGACATTCTGGTGCACGCAAAGTGCTCGGTGATGCCCAGCTGGCCGTGGCACTGGGGATCGCTCTGCACGCTCGTATTTTCTGGTGTTCCCGCTTCTCCATCATGAGTCCATCCATATCCATCAGCTCTTCTGTTTTATACCGGAACCATGGACTCCATTTCTGAAGCAGTGGGATGCTAATCTATAATCAATGCTCTGGAAAACCAATGCTCTGGGATCTTAATGCACTGATTGTGATATACTCCTGAGTGATTCCTCTATTTGAACAGCACTAGTCAAAACACTTCATGTCTGGAATTTCATCGGGTGGATATTGGTAATGAACTTACTTCTTCATTTTCTGTAGTTAAAAAATTGACTGCTGAAGAGTGAAGGGAATCATAATGTCTTCCCTGCAACCTGCAGAGAGAGAAAAGGGAAGAGCTCTGTCAAATAAATGATTCATTACCCAGCCTTCTCCCAGGCTAGGTGCTCCTATTAGCATCCTGTGTAGCCATCTCCACACGTGGCTTCTCTAATTGCCTAGCAGGAGGGGTTGGTGATGCTCTGCCAGGCCGAGCCCTGCATGGGCAAAGTATCCCCTGCTGCTGGGGACACCCTCAGTGTCACCAGCTTTGAGAGGAGCAGCACCTCTCCTTAACCTTAATTAAAATTCCCTTTTTTCACTAGACACCTCGAGAGCCAGAAACCCTAATCTCACGCCAAGTTAAAGGGACAGGAAAGAGAAACAAAGAAGCATTGTGTATCTCTGCAGGGCAAATATACATATTATTGACACCGGCAAGATGTCAAAGTCTATTGATGGGCGGCTGTATGCCTGTTCCTGAAAGAGTAATTATCCCATCGAGTTTCCATCTCTTGATGACGCAGAGGATAAAGAGAAGTTTCCTGTTCGGGGCTTCATAAACACCCTGAGCAGATAAACACTCATAAGCAAGGGGCTTGGGCTGGGGAGGCAACGGGCAGCAATCCTCTTTTATGAGAAATGAGATTGGAAAAATGGTAATCTCCTAAATGGGCATGGCTGGTGGGCTGATAAAGAGAGCTCTGGGTTATTACAGTGATGAGCTCAATAGAAAAAGTGTAATCCCAGCCCAACTGTTCGGGAGATCGCTGCCCAGCCTTTTCCCCCGGCTCCCAAATCATCACATTAGGCTGATAGGAGAAAATAAATGAGATCTCTTTGTGCCAGGTTGTATAATGTCATTGAACAGAAGCATCAAGCTTTGCACTTTTATCTGGGGACATCGGTGACTTCCTCCCCTGGATCAGGGAAAAAGCCTCAATATCCCATCGAGCAGCTTGTTTTCTCTGATCCCTCCTTTCACTGAGCGTCTCTGGTTCCATCTTCTCTGAGCAGCAGTGACCACAGCTTGCTTTCCTGGAGCCTTTTTCAGGAGTCATTTCCAGCCAGGAGATGAGCACCAGGGCTGCCTGATCACCCAGGGCAGGCTGCTGGGCACTGGTTCCTTCCAGCATCACAGTGGCAGCATTGGCAAGAGGATCACCACCTCCCGTGCCTGCTTGGGTGTGCAGAGGGAGAGGTGTCAGGGAAGCCCATAGCAGAGCTCAAGGACATAAATCCACAGGTCATGGGCGTTTTTTTTCACAGCTCCCTCAGCAGGGCCGCAGAGGAAGGCTTTGCATCCCAGCGCATACAGAAACCCTCTCCCAACTGCCAAACCTGCAGGCAGGGGCCAAATTAAAAACAAAGGACAAAATGCCATTTGATCTATTTTTGTTTAGTCTTAAAATATGGGGAGAGGAAAAAAAAAGCCACGTAAAAAGCTGTAAGCAGCATGACAATTAGTGACAGGATAATGACTACCCAGCAGCACTGAAAAGCCGTATGAACATCAGAGAGCCACAGCACCCGCCACATCAAAGCAATACAAACAGTTTCAAATTAAATCAGCTGAGCAGCAAATCAAAGCACAGGGACAAGCTCCCCGTTTCTGGGAACGTACCCTCAGTCTTTTCTCCAAGCCTTTGCAAACAAGAAGGCTTCTGCAGCTTGCTTGGAAGGTCAGAAGGTTTGTGTTAATGCAAGTGGAGTCAGAGGGGTGGCAAGCGTGAGGCAAGCGCAGGCACTTTGGGGAAGTTAGTTTTTAAGACTACGATAGTTTTAAGAAGTAGTTTTGAACACAGAGAAGAACAAACAGACCTCAAGCATACGTGGCAGGTTTTGGTTTTGATGTATTTTGCATGAAATGGAAAACGAAAGCAACAAGCGGTATATACAGTAACAATAAACAGCACAGGAATACAACAAAAAGAGGATTATCATTTCAAATTGGCCTGCCCTGCATAGACAGTGCTTCAAGTGCTAGGGAGCAGATCTGCCCTTATTTCTGCTGTCTGCACGGCCAGGTATAAAAGATGTCAAACTGCAGATAAAGCTGAGTGTGCTGCGATAATGACGAGGTAAAAAGATGAAAAAGAGGTTTCATATGGCTAAACCTATGAGTCACTTTCAACCATTAGGCTCTAAAAATAATTCCGAAAATCATGTTTGAAAAAAAAAAAAGGCTTTTTTTTTCCCCAACTTGAACAACTCCTGACTCCAGAGTTAGTCATGGGATGGACATGGGTATTTAGGTTCATCATTTACAGCCAAAGAGCAGGGAGGTGGGATGATTTTGAGATTCCCCTGTGCCAGGACCGGGTCTGGTTGAGCTTGGGCTACCAGCCGGGAGTGACTGCACAGTGCAGGGCCATCATCTACTCAGGAGGTAATCAAAGATGAGGGAAGGTGAAAGGACTGAGCATGAGTCACCCCAGACTTCAGAAAAGCTTTTGATGCCTCCGCACATGAAAGCTTGGCTACAGGGGTAGTAAAATAGGATTGGAAAAGAGCAATTCTTGGACGATAAAAAAGCTGAAAACAGGGGTGAGGATATCAAAGGCTGCGGGGATCCTACACATTTTGTTGGGTTGGCAAAACATCGCTGCCATGAGTCCTGCACGCCACGGGTCCCTGAAGTCTCCTCTAGAAATCAACAGGCACAGCAGCAATGAAGTCAGCAGACAGGGCTTTGTAATTATGGTAAAACCTCAGCAGGGCTCCGATTCCCCAAACATGGGGTCTGACAGCTTTAAGGACCTTGTGCACCTTGTACACCAAAAACCCTCAGTACCCATTTTTCTCACCTCTCCTGCTTTTCCCAGGAATATCCATCCCTGCTCCCCATTCTCCAAGCATTTAATTGGTTGAAATTTTTTTTTAACATTTTCCTCCCTAGCAGGCAGACTCTTTTCTACAAACATTTTCATCCTGTCTCGAGCTCAATGCACCACCCAATATCAGCTCACACAGAGCCCGCGCAAGTGGCCGTCTGATGACTACTGCCGGAGCTGGGGAGAGCAGCCGCAGCTCCTAAAATAAACCTCCTCCATCCCACCCCTCCCCGAGGTTTGGAGCTGGTCCCAAGGGCTCTGGTTTGCTCTCTCTCACCCCTGATCTTCCTTGCTTTGGGCCTGTCAGAGGACATGGGGAGGCAGCTGGGCTGTTTTGCTGCCCTGCGCTGCTCCCCTCCTGCTCTTCCAACGCTTTTAAAAAGCATCTAGTATGAGAAATGGTACTTTTCAAGGATGCTTCATGCAAAAAAAATAAGCCCTTGAAAGGCTGCATGGTACACGGGGTTGTGTTGGAGGCTTTTACACAGATACTGAGTTCTTTTCTCCTTTTTTTTTGTGGGAATGAAGTGCTGAAAGGACAGTTGGAGATCCCGAGATGGATCTGTGCGTCTGCACCAGCCTGCGCACAAGGTTCCGGTAGCACTGTTCCACTAAATTAGCCATGGGAATCATCCTCTCGTCCACTGAGAGGCAGCTGTTTTGGGGAAAAATACCTATAATTTTAACATATTTTGTTTTTTGTGGGATTCTGGATAAAGCCCTGGCTGTGCCCGGTGCTGTACAAAACTTAAAGTACAAAGGTGAGCTTGCCTCTTGCAGTTGAAATACAAGAGAGGAGCTGGAGGGGAGGATGCAGATAGGTGGCATGGGACGGAACCTCCTTCTTTAGGACAAGAAATAGAGTTTTCAGTCCAGCTGGGATCTGGCAGATGGCAAACCAGGGCTCAAATCTCCTCATATCCCCTCTTCTCATGCTGGACCTGGTGGTATCAGGGGCTATACAAAACCCAGAACAAGCAACAGCCCTTCCTCCGCAGGGCATATCAGTGCTGATACCCAGTCCTTCCTTCCTGAGGGAGGCGGGAAGCTTCATTAATTGAGAATTTCAAGGATCTTTGAAATCAGCAGCTGAAAGATGCTCCAGAAATACAGAGCAGTTTTATTTTTAGAATGGATATATGGTGAAATCTCTCCCCTTATTTTCCGAAAAGGACTTTCTCCCAGTCTGGAAAGGCCAGCTGGGCTATATGAGCAAAACCGCAGGGCAGTGCGAGGAGAGGGAAGGGAAAAGAGAAAACACAGAAAAATAAACCCAAGGCAAGGCAGGAAAAGGTTTAGTTCTTTTTATTAAGAAGGGTGATATTAAAATGCTGAAAAATACTGCCAGGGTGCACAAAGCCATGAGAAAATCTGAGTTACTGGAGCATTTTCTGCCAGGTGAGCAAGAGCAGGAGGAGCCGACCCTCCCTGAGCATCTCTGCACCAGGCACCACATGTGCTGGCATTGCTGCAGCAGACACCGCACCAGTGAGCTGCTGCCGAGACATTTGCCAGCCCTGCGGGGAGCCCAGGCGCAGGCTGGGAGAAGCCGAATTAGGAGGGCTTTGCTGAAGACAAGTCTTGAAATGAGCCGGGTAATTCGGTCAAAGCAGGCATCTCCTGGGGGTAAGAGGACCCTCCAAGCTCAGCCAGAGCAAGAGGGATGTAGCCCTGGACAGATGGTTTAGCCCAAGCCTTGCTCTGCTCCAGCCATCGCTACATCCCCTTGTGCTTCCCTGGGGAGTTCTGCTACCTCCAAAAACCTTTCAGAATGCAAACTTACCCCAATGATTTACTCCTGCTCATTGTTTCCACTGACCTATTGCATTCCCTTTTCAGTGTACGATTTAGCTCTGGTTTATTCAAAAAGGGCCGAAAGGAAGCAATACAAAAAAGAGAAAGACAAAATAGGCTGAACAGAGCACAGATGAGATCTATTTGGCCTTGAAAAAAGTATAATTCTTGTTACAGATGGGACTCAATGACTGGACATATTTGAAAAGGACTGAAACTATTTTCTGTAAACCTGAGGTTTAGCAGAGCTTAGGCACCAAATGATGAGCCAGACTAAGTTCCGCATAAAACCTCTACCAGTGGGACACAGCCAAATTCCATCCATCATTCATTCTGCACTTTCCAAGTCATTCATGTTTATCTCTCCCTTTCCATAAGACAGAAAAGTCTTTGAAGAACATCTATTCCAAAGCACTCCTTTCTACATAATCAGAGTCTATAAATAGGGAACTATCAAAGTGAGATGCTTTGGTCAGGGCATCCAAGCATGTTTTGCCCAGATGTGGCCACAAATTAGCTTGTCACCTGGGGATTAGTTTCAGAAAGTAATGGTGGATTTTAGGTACCCGATGGATCTAAGGACAGGTAGAAGAGAAATCAGGGAAGGAGCATGTCTCCCCTCCTCTACAGCCTTAGTGTTCCATTGCAATGTACCACCCTATGTGCCAGTCGCCCTGCGGTGTACCCGGGGTGCTCGGTTACAGCATCTCATCCTCAGGGGTTGCAGGATAGCTGGAGCACTCCTGGGTACTGCTGGAGCAGGAGTCCGAGGACAGCAAGGAGGTTCGGAGCATGGGAGGAGGAGAGGAGATGGGTGGAAAGCCGGCTCACATCACTCAGCTGCTGCCGTTGAGCTGCCGGCCTGCGCAGTGCTCGGCTGCTGCAGAGCACGAGCGTGCATCCTCCGACAGCTTGCCTGGCAGGGAAAACCAGCCAAGCTCGTGTGCTGCCAGACAACACCCCCTCCTCTTTAAGGCGGCTTACAAAAGCCATTTGCTGTATTAAAGTGGATAGTCCAGGCTATAGAATCATAGAATAACAGAATCACAGAATCATGAAATCATGGAACAGTTTGGGCTGGAAGGGACCATTAAAGGTCGTCTACTCCAACCCCTCTGCAGGGAGCAGGGACATCTGCAACTAGAGCAGGTTGCTCAGAGCCCCAGCCCAACCTCACCTGCAATGGTTCCAGGGATGGGGCAGCAATCACCTCTCTGGGCAGCCTGGGCCAGGCTCTCACCACCCTCAGAGTAAAACATTTCTTCCTTCTATCCACTATAAATCTCCCTCTTTCAATTTAAAACCATTACCCCTTGTCTTGTCACAACAGGTTCAGCTAAATAGTCTGACAGGCCCCTTGAAGTACTGAAAGGCCACCAGAAGGTCTTCCTGGAGCCTTCTCTTCTCCAGGCTGAACAGCCCCAAGTCTCCCAGCCTGGCCTCCCAGCAGAGGGGTTCCAGCCCTCCCAGCATTGCTGTGGCCTCCTCTGGCCCTGCTCCAGCAGGTCCCTGTCTCTCCTGTGCTGAGGACTCCAGAGTTGGGCACAGTGCTCCAGCCACCCCAATCTCGCACATCTTTTCTACCCCCTCGCCCTAAAAGGCAGGTTTTGGGTTTAGGAGATGAACCAGATTGGATCCAGACCCTGCACTGTGCAGCACCTCTGGTCCAGGGCTGTGGTTTGCAGAGTAGAGCCCATCATGCTAAACCCCATCAGATGCCCACTGTCTGGGCCTCTGAATTGTTCAGCTCCAAAAGGCAGAAACAGCACTTTTCTACTCCACGAATTTTCCCCCGCAGATTCATCTAATGGATTCCTCTGCTTTCCCAGCCCAATAGCAGGATTTCCAGGAGGAAGGAAGTCTCATTCCCAGTGAGGGTAAGCAAGCCTTTCACCAGCAAAGGCACAAAGCGGCCGTTTGCAAACCCAGAGCATCACACCAACTTCAGGTGAGCAGAGGTGCTTGCCCTGCTCCCTTCGGCCACACACCCATTGTCCATCTCAAGGGCTTCAGCACAACACGTCAGGCCCCTATGTAGATACAATATCCTTGATTTTGTGGGGAGATACTGCAAACCCAGCAATGACCATGCCTGTTCCCATGCCAAAAGGCAAAGCTGCAGGCCAGCCTGGATCTTTGTCACTCATCCTGAATTTATGGGAAAACATGGACAGCAAAACCATGGGTGAGAAGGAGCCATTCACTCCTCATGGAGTAGGTCACTCACATCTATGTACACAAGCTGTCGCTCTCCAAAACAGAGCGAAGACCAGCTCAGGGCCAGATTTAGCTCTTAGAACTTAGTACTAGTGGTCCAGGAAAGGCAGGAATTTGCATTTCAGTCACTAATGTCAAAATTATCATGTGCCCAATGCCTTGTTTTTGTCTAGGACAGGAAAGTGTCTCAAGTTGTCCTTGAGAACTTCTTCACCACTTTCCAACATGAAATCTGTCCCCAGCTAGCCCCCAGTATTGACAGATACACAGCTCAAATACAGCACTGATTAAAGTGGTGGGTGACAAGGTCCTGAGCAGCTGCTTCTTTACAGGTGATCTAAGAGTCAGAGACCGAAGAGGCTGGAAGAAGATAAGGCTAAGAAGACATGGATTCACGAGACCTGCAAGCAAAATACAGCTGCAGCTTGGAGGCTGTGACAGAAAATGTAGGGCAATGAATTTATAGAGTGAAAGCAATGTGGACATTGATCAAGAGCACAGAGAAAGCATCAGGGAGTTGGAGAAATAATAGAAATTTTAATTCCGGATTATATCTGCCGGTGCAATAAATATTAAGTTGGAAAAAGGGGAGGCTTCCTTGAGAAAGCAATAGCAAAACCACTGAGATTGACTTCCCATCAAACAATATTTGACAAAATAAAGCAATTAAGTGCTGAGAAACAAAGCCCAATTTCAGGGGGCGATAGGCAGGATAAATGGATTTCCAAAGAACCAATAATCAAAGATTTTGAGTTCACTTCAGGCCCACTGACACTGGCACTTCACTAGGCTGTGCCCTTTGAGCACCCTCTGTCCAGAGGGTTTCTCCTGCTTTTCAAGAACCAACAAAACATGTTTCTAACCTCAGGGCTCTGTAGGCCCATAAAACTTGGACCCGTCCACAGAAGTGGCTGGCACTCCATATAATGAGCCACAGCCACATAGAGCACCACCATCAACCTCCCATCCCACAGTTATCAGCTTCAGCCAAAAGTGTTGAGAAAACACAATTGCCCTCTTCTTTTTGCTCTCATGGGCCACTGGAAACTAATTCCTCTCACCACCAGTTCCTTGGCAGGATAGGTACCTACGACTGTTGCCTCTTAGCCTGGACACATATCTGTACACATACGCTCAAGAAAATAATTCTCCCCTTTGTATAAGCCTGAGGACTGTTGCTGTTGCAGCTACGTTGGCCAGTTTTTGTCCAATAGGAGATACGCATAATTTGCTCTGAAGGCACCATTGAAATTGGCCCTGGTTCTTTCTCTTTCAGAGAAGCTCATTGTTGCCCAGCGAGCCAATCTGAGTAGGGAAATTGGGAGGTTTCTGCCTAGTTGGACAGTTGACAACGCATCCTGTGAGGGATTCTTTGGGACTCCCACGGGCATCAATAATGTTGCAAGTAATGAGTTCATGCAGTGCCCTAGGCCACCTTTTTACTCCAACAGAAACTAGCTATTGCCTGTTAACTGCAGCTTCCCAAGTGCCGGTAAATTGCCAGAGTACAAATTCATGTGGGGTCTTTCACTGCCAGGATGAGATCTCTCCTCTCCATACCCTCGACGCTCCCTCAATGAGCTGGAAAGCAAAGTTCCTTCATCAACTCACCACCCACACCATCCAAACCTTGCTGAGCAGACTCCGCTGTGCCACGCAGCACAAGAGGAGCTCATCAAAGCAGACTTTTAATTGCGAGAGTATTGACTTCAATTTACAAAAATCCCAGTGAAATTTGCATGACTAATTAAATAAATAAACACAGCCTGACAACTGAGGTATGCAATCATTCATCCGAAAATCAAAACCACCTCTGAAGCATTGGCAGCAAGAAATAGGAAGAGATTCACCACCCTGTGCTTCCTGCAAGCAAGATTTGCTGGTGGGTTCTGTATTTGGCACTGGAGAACGAGCGTAAGTAACGGCACCGCCGTCCTCTGATGAAGCCTTTGATCTCTGCTCAAAGTGTTGATGAATCCTGAGCTCAAAATCTGGCCATGCTGCTGCCACTGGTGGAGCAAAGACCTGGATGCTGCATGCAACTCCATGAAGACCTCTGTGTAGGGTCTGCTAGGCCCAGCCTGTGATGGAAAATGTTTGAGAGGCTGTAAACCATGATGTTGGTCAGCCTTGGTGGGCTAACCCATCACCCCAGTGGGAATCTGGTATGGGAAAGGTCAGACTCATGTCTCTGCTTCCACAAATCTCCCAAATTTAATCTCAGTCTTCAGCAAAAACCAAATCCCACTCCCTCCAGCCACGTGTACCAGACCCAAAGGGTTAAACAGCGTCATTCTCCAGCAAGGAGCAGGTGATCTAGCGCATCTCCTTCAGCTCCACTTTTCCAAGAAAGCTTATAAAACACACCTGAAATATTAATATGGAGATGGTCAGAACCGTACATGCTAAAGGGGAATTTGAAAAGATTAATTCTCTCTCAGAACCTCAGCCTTGATTTTGAAACTTTAGAAAGCAGATTCACTGAAACTCTCTAGGCCGTGGCACAGCACCTTGCCAGGATACCTGGGCTGACAACACCAAGACCTGATGGAAGTCAGGATCTGATGTACTTTAATTCTTCAAGAAAGAGATGCAGCAACAGGAGCTTGAGGAGGGAGGGAGAGGAGACTGGAAATCCAGCCCTAACAGAAAGGCCTGGGACACTGCCAATATTTTACATTCTTTGTGACATGGTTTGCCACTAGCTCCATTGCCTGATATGATTAGTCTGAGAAAAAATTGTCCTGTGCCTTCCCAGACCAGGGCTGTCGAGGTGACTCTTGACTCCAGCTCTACTTACAGCCAGCACCCTTGCAATCACCAGGATCCGCACAAGCCCTTGGGTACCCACATGGGAACTTCATTATTTCATTCCTCTGCATGTGGTGATAGTATCTGGAAGAGCACTGGCCCACTTTCAGTCCAGATCTTACTGACACAAAGACACACAGGGGAAAAATATCTTCCTAGAGGAGTAGAGAAGGTCTAGCATACATTTTAGCTCCAGAGTAGATCTGCTAAATGATTGCACCTTGCAGCACTGGCCACTAGAAGAGCAAAGTACTTACTCATCGTTCCAAGATCCTCACAAACCCTGCACTGGGTCAACAGAAACTCTTTTCTGAGTCAATATAGTTAAACTAGTGCAAAACCTCCACGTGCTCAACCTTGCATATGTTTCCACCGTGCTTATATAAAGTGATTAGCAATAAACCAACAAAAGTCCGGCATGTGGATGAAGCAAAATAGCTGGATGAACCCATCTCAGGGCTCCACCGGAGCAGCTGTACTGCGCGCACCAAATGTAGAGCAGCTCCTTACCACTGAAAGCTGAGCATCAAACCAGAGAACCTCATTGATTTCTCCCTGCCCCAGCATTTGAAACCCCGTCCTGTCCTCTGGGCTCATTGCTGAACATCAGGTGCTAGTGCTGGGCCTGCTGGAGCCCACTGTGCTGCTCTTGGAGGGGGGAGATGGCACAACCTGGGTTATCCACAGCAAGAACGGACCTCCAAATGGCAGCACTGCTGTAAACACTGGCGGTGCCATTAACAGACCCTGACTTGCCTCTTTGCTAGCTGTGCAAATAATTTGAATGTGAGGGAAGTGTAAATTAATAGATGAGAAGCATATAAGAGAATGTATTTTTCTAATTTACTGAAGTTGCTGAGAAGCATCAGGGTAATTTTTATAAACTGCTCAAGCACTCAGGAGCTTAAACTGTGTTGGTCTCTAAAAAGTTTATTATTTCTGGCTGTATTTACAAATCTGAGCAAAGACACTATCTAGAAAAGCAGATCCATTTGGCCTTTGTAGCAGAAGCGTGTTGGGGACTCAGAGCATACAGTGGAGACTCAGGGCAACCATGCGACTGCATCTGCCATAATTCAGAGCTCCCTCAGGTCACCAATCCCAAACGTCCCAAAATGTAAAGAAGCATCCAAAATCAGGCCCAAGAAACAAGTTACTTTCATTTGCACTGCACTGGCACAACGAGAGCTCATTTGCTGAATACTTGTAAAAAGCACTGCTCATTGTGTGTGTCTGAGCAATTTCACACATCTGGCCCCGGGACCCTTTGAACCAAGCAGAAATCTGTGCTCAGGTTCCCTGGCACATGCTCAAGGGATACCCTGGCTCCAGCCTCTATTTCCTCAGCACCTCGGTTTGTCGATCCGTGAAGCTGGTAAATACAGACCCACCTCCAGGCTCTTGTGTAGCTTAACCATTTGTCATATCAGTGATGTCAGAGCTGGGATGGCCTAAGCGTACATGAGAGACTGGTACAGGAGAGTTGGAGACACAAGGGTGATATGTTAATAATTAGCATTTGTTGTCATCAGAGCCTGCAAGGCAGATCCAAGCAGGGATGTGCACTGAGCCAGAATCTCTAGTGGGTTTGTGGCTGGTCGCCGAGACTCTCCAGCTTCCCAGTGCCCGCAGGGACTAGCATAGGCTTGTGGAGCCAGTGAAAATTGTGTGTTTGGAGCAGGGTCTGTATATTTGGCAATAGGAATATTTTCCTTGCCAAACGAAGCCCAGAGACTTTGCTTAGACCTTTTGCACAAACCTATTTTGGAAAAGAGAGAAGAAGACCACTCCATAATGAAACATCAAGTTTCTTGCACTGAAAAGCGCTTTACTCCTAAAGCACAAAGCCAAACACAGCCTGCCCCAGCTCCTGAAGAAGACCTCACTTAGTCGATTCACCGAGTTATGTACACACATTTTCAGTCCTGGAAGATGCTCACACCTGCCTGAGAAATGGGCTCTAAGATGTGGTTACACTCCTGCTCCTTTGAGGGCTGGTGTTTTCCAGCTGTGCCTTGACAAGCTCTGCCCTGCCATCACTGCTTGAGGCTCAGGAGCTGAGCTGGGCAGAGGCTTTCACAGGGGCTCCAGTGCATACCTGCCAAATTACCCTGGGAGATGATCAGCAACACCACCATCCTGGCCCTCTCGTATTTTAACAAACACATCACATCTCAGTGAGCCCTAGAAAACACTTTGTCCCTGGACAAAGTGGCCAGAACTGCAGATCCAGCTGCAGAGGTGCCTTCTCCTGCAGCCAGCCCCTTCCCACCACCTCGTCTCTCTGCAGATGGAGCAACGCCAAGCGGCAGGTTTGTCAAGTAACCAGGAGTTACGAAGCGTAATCCCGAACAGATGGCAGCTCTAGCCATGCTGCCTCAGAAGGGCACTCTTAAAAGTAAATAGCAACAAATGTTTTGGTGTGTAATGCATTGAAATCTTGATCTCACACAGGGCTTATTTTCTTTTCCTTTTTTTTTTTTCCCATCTCCCAGCAGTGGCAAACAGCTGAGGAGAAATGCTGCTGAAAAGAAAGACAGAGGAAAAAAACCTCAATCAATTAAATATTTTAGAAACAATTGTGTTTTGAAATCAACAAGAAGAATTCATGAAAATCAGTCCTAATTCAAGAGGGCTGTACTGATTTGTTCGACTTTCCCTCTCGCTGCCCAAGCAACCAACGCAATAAAAATGATAGCTCTATCCCAGGCAAGGAAGCAATTGAAACTTGTTCAACGTCGGCTGATGAAGCTTGATGCAGTCTCCAAGGCCTGAAAGCTAAATATTCTGCAAGAGAAGCAATGTACCAGGCGGGTGAGTGGGAGTTTCAGGTAACTCCTACCCCTTCAACTTCCTTCTCCCAACAAAGCCAAGCAAAACAAGGTAAGATTGTCCTACTGCAGGGGAAAAGCAAAACTGTTCGTGTCAGCAAAGGCACTGCACAGAGGGGAGCTGCCTCAGTTGCTTTTTGCCAGTAGGAAACAGCCACTCTGCTCTTACATCATGCTCATCTAGGGCCACCGCCACAGGGACATCAACAGGGCGAATCTCCTGGCAGGGAAACCCAGGACTTGCACTGCTAATGCTGCTACACCTTCCTGAAATGCCACAGCCACAGGGACGCAGCTGGCGTGCCACCAACTTGCAGTTCTTCACCTCATATCACAAAGTTGTCCCAGAGGAAAGACTTCTCAGGAAACCCAAAGTGGGGGGGTTTGAGCACCTGCTGCTCCCCAGACCTAGTCCCATCTCAGTGTCATACAAGGAGAAAGGCACTTCTCAGGCTGCCAACCTGGCACAGAGTGTGCCTGGAGGATCGTGACCAGATGTGATAGTGTTCCCCCGAATAAATGACATTTCCAAGAGAATTTCCCACTAGAAGATGGGATGGGGACACACGTCCCTCTGCCACAGCTTGCCCTGCTCTAGGCTGACCTGAAGTCACATGAATATGATTCCTGCAGCACCCAGCCTTGTGCAAATAAACCATGTCTAACCACCTTCAGATGGCTTCCCGGCAGCGCAGACAGCAAACAGAACCAGAGAAGGGCACCAGTGCCCGCAGACTCACGTCATTTCGCCTTGGCACTGCTGACAACAGCTACTGAATTTTGTCTTGAGGCAAGCAAACTCAGACTCAAATATGGGCTTAAAGGTATTTGGCAGTTAAAAGCTTCCTAGATAGCACGGACATGTTCCCAAAGAAGGATTTCTCTTTAACAAGCAGCAACAGCACCCCGTGTCCCCATGTAGCACAGGCTGAAATCATTAATCGCAGTGGAGATTGTTTACCTGTGGGTCACAGACATCTTCCCAGCTATCCGCAGTGCTCTCTAAAAGGGAGCAGGAATTTGAACCAGAAAATGAACCTAGGAATAAGTGTGGAGTGAAATGAGGAAAGGCACTTGAGAGAGAGAAGGAGAAAAGATCTGGAGACTAAACAACAGGAAAAAAGAAAGAGGGAATGTAAAAGACACTCTGGAGAAAGATCTCAGACATAGGAGATTTGCACAGGTTAAGATTTTCTTCAGATGAGGCTTTTCCACTTCTCTCTATGAAGTAATGAATTTTGTTAGACTTCCATCTACCCAGTATAATCATAAAAGTTATTCAGAAGCACTCAATCCTTCTTCCTACATCTCTAGTGGGACCAGACAGAGATTTTAGGAGGGAGCCAGTAGGGATCTACGCGTCCTGCTAAGGTTGTAACCCAAGGAATTTAGATATCACTTGATAATTCTGTATATAGTTAAGGATTCTGTGCCCTGTTTTGCTGTTTCCTTCAATGTATTCATATTACTGCACCTGGAGTAGATCATTGAGGGCTTTCTGTAGCAGTGCAACAGAAATTGTAAAGAATATTTTTAGGCAACGGAGCAGCCCATTTCAAGATGGTGCCTGGGATTTGGGGTTCTCTTTGTGATGCTCCTGGCAGTAATGCAGAGCTTAATTTCCTCCTTGTCCTCTAGTCCATAGGAAAACCCATTGCAGTTTTCCTGTGGCTCACCAGAGGCCTGGATCTGAGAATAAGACATGAGGCTGAAGTTCTTACAACAAAAGAGAAAAACCAGCAGAGATTTACGCTCTGCCAGCCCCTGCCTGGCCCAGCCCTGCGACACCAGCACGTGTTTGCATTGCCGTGCAGTGCGGGCATCTCCCAGCAACCAGCGATGCCGTTCGCTCGCCAGAGATGATACAAGAAGGTGAACGAGTACCACGGGTCAGGACGGCCTCCCGGTGCTGTTCCTGGTATGGGGCAACCAAGGGGTGCATCGCTGCCCAGCCCAGCCATGACGTGCTGAGGGGTCATTGCCAGAGTCAACTGGCTTGGCTGGGAACAAGGGAATGGCCCTGCCAGTCCGACTGAGCCTTGGCCTGGGTCAGGGCCTACCCAGCTGCATGGCCATGCTTGCAGGAAGACTTTTCTTTCCTCAAACACATCTATTATATCTGTTCAGTTAGCTGGGATTCACTGGAAATTATTTGCTGGAGACTCGGGTAAGAGATTAAAGCTATTTATTCCTGAGCCAGACAGTCGTATGACCTATTTGCTATAGTGGATAGAGGAATTACAAGACCTCACTATTTTTTTGTGTCAAAACTGCCCAGGACGTATCCTCAGTTCCTTGGTGGGCTTTGGTTTGACTATTTTGTAATCACACACTAAGGTACACATGGCTAATACGAGGGCAAGGCATGTTTTATTTGTTTGACAACACTTCTGGAGCTCAGCAGCCAGAGATCCCTCCTGAACCATCCTCCTCTAGTTAGGAGTACGGGTGCCGTTCCCATCTGGCTTCTGAGATACCGATGACTCTGGTGTTAAGTTCATGCAGGTCAAAGAGATGATGCTGGGTAAGGAGGAGATCTACGGTTGTCATATCAATCTCCAAACCCTCCATAATCACTAATTATTATCGAGAAGAATAAGTGGCTGCTAAGGCCCTTAGTCCCCACCTTAGAGAAAAGACATTTTAATTCCACCTTGGCATCGGGCTGTTGAAGTCAGCGGACTTACCTCCAGCCTCATTTTTTTCTCAGTATCTTCATCCAAACAATTTCCAGCTTTGCACATAGAGGTCAAATCCTACCACATTTATCCTCAGTACTTCAAAAAAACCTCTCATTGACCTATTTTGTTCTTCATATCAAGCAAAGCAGAGGAGAGAGGGTAGGAAGAATCATCAGGCTTGTGTATATGCGAAGGGATCATCTACCTTTTTTCAAAGGTTATCTACTCAGAAATCAAGAAGCTATTAACATCTTACATTTACACAATGCTGTCTATCCCAAATATGAACACTCAACTAGAGGACTGTCTATGGCCCAGGACACGTCCTGCTGAAAGGTGGAATAGGGTGTGTGTTTAACCACTCAGTGTAACTGTCTCTAACAATGTAGGAGGTGAAGAAAGGAATACAACATTCCACAAAGAATCCAAGGAGAGAGAAAGCAAGAGGCAGCCAGCTTAATACTCATGTGAACGATCAATGCAGGTTGCCAGAGATCCCACCCCAGCTCCTTGACACAGTTCTGTTGGGAGGTCAGAGAATTCATGAAGTACATTTGAAAAACATTTTTGCAGCCACAGAATAAATATTTTCAGCCACACCTGGGATCTTCAGGTCCAGACAGCAGTCTCAGATAAACTGGACTACTGCAGAAGTCTGGATTGTTCAAGCTGTGACGATGCAATTTTCAGCATCTTAATCATTAATGCAGAGCTCTCTTGAGCTGGACAGATGCTAAGTTTCCAACACCGCCGAAATCAAGGGGTTTCACCTCTGCCTGGTAAAGCCATGAGAAACAGCCAAGAGCAGCCCTTGAGGGAAAGGCACTCCTCTTGGTGAGTTGTATGGTATCTCCTGGCCGTGGTCAAGCTCCACAGGCAAGGATGACTACACCAGACCAGATCAGTGGGCTGCCCAGCCTGGGCTCCTCAATTCTCCCTGAGGCCAATGGAGGCTGCGGTGGGAGGGCACATAAGCAAAACACACGTACAGCAGCCCTTTCTTCTTGCACTCGCAGCTCCTGACAGCCTGTCACATGGGGACGTCTTTAGCCAGAGGCAGTGATTTTGAGTATTTAATAACCTTTGGTGGATGTTTTCTTCATGACTTTTTTCATCCTGCTTTTTAAACCTGGATCAGATTTAGCATCCCACCAATATTTTGATATTAAGTGAATGCACTGATACTCCAAATATGGAGTATTTGCTTCAGGTACTGTTTCATCCTTGACTGAGGTGTCATTCCCCCAATATGACCTTCTCAGATTAACACCGCCTGTTCTTCACGTGCAGAATTTCCTCTCTCCCATCCCGTCCCAGTGAAAGCAAGTCCTTGGCTCAGCGCATTGTGAGGGATGTTCACAAAGGTTAACTTCAGCCAAGGACAGCAAATCTCTATAGGGTCTCTTCAAATTCAAAGGTGAGAGAAGATTCCCATTATTCATCCTTTGCTGGAGGAGTGTCTCTTTTCCTACCCTGATTATAGCCTCTGTCAGCTAAAGCCAGTCTTCAGGGATCACATCGGTACTTACAATCAGGAAGCGCTGCACGACACTGGAATAACACTTGGTAAAGTTGATGCTTATTTTAAATATTTTAACATGTATTTCTAATAGAAGAGCAATGTGAAAACTCCACTTAAAAAAAAAAACAAAAAAAACAGAAACAAAAGGTTTTTGCAGAGAAGAAGCGAAGGAGTTGTATGTAATGAAAGGTATATTTATATTTGGAGTTAGATTCTGCAAGCTGTGAAGTATACTCTCAGATTTTCAGGGACTGAATGAGCATTCCTCAGTAAGATCACTCCTCAGGACTACTTGTGTGAACAAGAGCTGCAAGGTTTCTGGATAGCATTTGTATAAAACCAGGAATGTTCCTGAAGTGCTGTAAATGGAGCTGCTTAAATTTGTCTATCCAAATCTTGCATCTGATGACAGTAGCTGAATGAAATGACACTTGTACGTAATCAGTTGTGTGTCTGAGCTTGAATGCTAAATGCAGGAGGTTAATCTTGGCTTCACCAGGACCAAGCAATGATTGGTTTTCCTGCACAGAGGAACCAAGACTATGCCTCTAACCAGCATCCCTGGCTTGTGGCAGGAATTGTTTCACTCCTACTAAATCATCACCCTCGATACTGCGGAAACAGGAACAGTAAAGAGCTGATGGGGTCCTTGCCCTCCTTAAGCCTCAAGCCAAAGTCAGCTACCCTGACCCATTTTTGGTATTATCTCACCCTCGCCTGAAGGACACCATTGTACAACTTCAATTTTGCGGCCTTTCAAGGTTACTAGTGCACCTGCTGAATCATTCCTGCTATTACATGTTTCTTCTTGCAGAAAGAGGATACAAGTAAGCTTCTTCCCCACATCTAGTTTTGCTCCATTTAGGTTCTCACGTACTCACTGAAGTATGGGTATCCACACTACCACACCAGCGGAAATTGGATCTGATGAAGAAAATAGTGTATCTTTATGTCAATCTGTTCCCAACAATGAAAATACCCATAAAGGAATCTGTATTGATTTTCTCTCAATGGTCAGCAGAAAAACTGTTCTTCATTTAGCTTCTGATAATTTTTGTAAGCCTATGAGCCTTTCTCTTTACCTGCCCTGTGTCTCTGAAGCACTAGAAAATCAAAAATGTAGAGACTGAAAAGTCTCCTTAGAGCTGGAAGTTGAAAGTTGCTGCAGAAAAGTGAGAGGAGTTCACACCTCATTAAGGGTTATTGATAAGTTCTTTCTCACTTTGAGAAACCGTAACTTGAGGCTCTTTGCAGATTGAGATGATGTCCTATTTCTGGCCACACAATAAATTTATTTTCACAATAAGCAGTAGAAACCTTTAATTTTACATTAAAAAAAAAAAATCTTTGTTGTACAGAAACTGATGTGGATCCTTGGGAAATTGGTGTGAGGCACAATACTGAGCAGTGCTTTCATTCAGCTGCTGTGTTCTGGGACTGGTAGGTCAGCTCCAAGAGCTCCTCCAGCCCTGGTACATGCCGTTCTCCTTGGCTTCCCCAGCAGATCTTCTGTCTAGTATTTGTTATTTACCCCCAAATACATCCTGATCTCTCTCTGTTCTCCTCTGTGTGCTGTGAGGGACTTGAACACAAAACTTCCTAAGGTTAGTGCTTAGTAATTTGAAGACATGCTGTTGTATCTCTCTGCCATGCAAATGTGTTAACCACAACCACTCCAGATGACAAACATTCCCAGCCCCATTAACCCTAACCCAAAAACACCCCCTAATTCCAAGATAGGAGCTGTCAGTGACTCCCAGGTCCTACAGCTGTCATCATCCATCCAGACAGGCACAAAAAAAGTCACAACAAAATAGAATTTTCAGCATTTCCCTCAACTCAGTCAAGCTGTTCAACTTCTTGACACCAAGTACATTGCAGGTCAGATTCTTATCCACAGTTTTGTTCTTTGTTTGTTTGTCTTTTTAATATCAATATCTCATTCTTGTTCTCATCCCAATTTTCCATACAATAAACCCACCCCACACCTTCTCTTCCCTTAATACTTGTCTTTACTTCTCCAAGTTGCTAGTCAAATTCTGAGGTGCTTCCTCCTGAGATTTGCTGGAGTAGAACACATTTGTTGGGTATGGAGTGAGTAAGAGTGAAGTAAGGATATTTGCAATTTGACCTAGTATCTGTGCATTTCATTAATCCTTCCTCCATCAACCACTTAACCTTTATGGGCGTTCTTATTGCCTCGCATTGTATTGATTTCTGTCCACTTCTCCAATTTAGTGAGATCATGCAGTATTTTAAACCTGCCTTCCACTGCATAACTAGGTTTAGCTGGGGGGTAATTGACATCAATTTAAAGAATGAAAAATTAGGCTGAATATCCGGGCAAAACTTCCTAATGGTGAGAGCTGCTAGAATGTATTGCTGTCTCTCCATGGGATTGGTGGCCATTGCATTAGCATGTGCATTAAAACCATACTGAAGGAGTAGAAGATTATAGATTGGACAGAACAATCCTGAAGTAAGAGGGGAAAGACAAGCTGCAAAACATTGCGGCTTTGCCTCCTACGGTCATCTCATCCCGGATTTGCCTGGGCTGGAAGAAAAGCCAAATCTCATCCTAGGCTGCGTGCCCAGCAGTGTGGACAGCAGCTCAAGGGGGGGATTCTGCCCCTCTGCTCTGCTCTGGGCAGACACCTCCTGCAGTGCTGGGTCCAGCTCTGGAGTTCTCAGCACAGGAGAGACATGGACCTGTTGGAGCAGGGCCAGAGGAGCCACAGCAATGCTGGGAGGGCTGGAACCCCTCTGCTGGGAGGCCAGGCTGGGAGAGTTGGGGCTGTTCAGCCTGGAGAAGAGAAGGCTCCGGGGAGACCTTCTGGTGGCCTTTCAGTACTTCAAGGGGCCTGTCAGAAAGATGGGGACAGACTTTTACATGTGCCTGTTGTGACAGGACAAGGGCTGATGGTTTAAAACTGAAAGAGGGAGATTTATAGTGGATAGAAGGAAGAAATGTTTTACTCTGAGGGTGGTGAGAGCCTGGCCCAGGCTGTCCAGAGAGGTGGTCGCTGCCCCATCCCTGGAACCACTGCAGGTGAGGTTGGGCTGGGGCTCTGAGTAACCTGCTCTAGTTGCAGATGTCCCTGTTGGACTAGATGGACTTTAAAGGTCTGACCCAAACCATTCTGTGGAATCATAGGATTCTATAATTACAGGAAGAAAGAGTATTCTACAAGCCCTTGATGCGGGTAGTCAGAGCCCAGAATGATGAGGTGTGCTGGAGGGCACATCTCTCTCCAGTCTGGATGCAGCCAGCAGAATCATTAGAGATACTCATCACCCACTGAAAGACAACACACCTGAGATCACAGAGTCCTCACCTATCCCACAATGTCACTTTGGCACAGGCTGGGCCAAAGGCATCCGTCACTTCTGTTACTGGTCTTCACTTCTCAAAGAAATGACTGATTCATTTTTCTAGCAGAATGGTTGCAAACTGATTGCAGAAAGCAGCCTGTTTGTGTCAAGGCCTAGATCAGAGACATGGGAGAATAAGGGCTTTGGTTTAAAACACACTGCTGGCTCTTAACTTTGTGAAGATGATAATCCAAGCAGGAACAAGCATGTTCTTTTTGGACCTCACGTGAAATAGTTTAATTGTAGGAATGGCCAGAAAAAAAGTTCTTGTCCCCACCTTTTCTAGAGAGATTCTGTCGTATTTAAAGGAAACAAAGCACCTATTTTCATCTGAAGTTGTTATTGCCAGCAACCACTTTTTTATTAAGAGGACTTCTGTCAGCTCCTGAAAAATGGAAACGGCATTTTCAGCAACAAACCCCAACGTATTTATCTCAATAACCAAGTAGGCTGGTGTGTAGTTTGTTTGGTGTCGAAGGCAGGGTTTTTCCTTTTCAAGTTCTTGAAATTTGTCTGCCATGAACAAGCAGATTTTTCAAAAAATGAAATTTCCCTCTAAGAAAATTTTCAAGGAACCATTTCCATCAGCTCTGCTCAATTAGCAGCTGCTTAAAAATGGCACAGAAATGGCTCAATTCCACAGCTGCTCCCCTGGATCTTTCTGAGAGCTGAGAGAGCAAGAAGATCTACCCATTTCTGATTCTCCCTTAGCAAAGAGCAGAGCAGATATTGGTGCAGTGACGGGGCTGTATGTGGGACAAACAGCTGAGCGTGGACTCTGCACCGATCAAGCAGAAGAGAAATAGTTTTCTCCATGGCAGGAGGCGCAGAATGCAAATTTGTCAGATAACGAGTAGCCAGGGGCTGATACAAAAGACTAATTCTCTCAGTAAAACCCTTGGAGAGTATCCCAATATGACTCTGAGGCTGGCAAGCTGCTGGAGAAGATGGGAAGTAAATGCAGCCATCTCACGAGGACACTGACTCTGGATTTCTTGACTGCTTTTCCTATATGGCACTTTTCATAATGCCCTCTGGTCAGAACCATTGCAATGAAACCTATTGATTGAAATTCTGATCCTATTGAACTTGCACAAGAGATTTGTGCAAATAGGAAAGAGCGGGAACACTCTGTAACCGCTCCCATCTCCAGTTATTCCCTGCTGAACACTTGGTTGTCCGCCTCAGTCCCTCAAGTTTCCGGAAATAAATTACCTCCAAATTCAACCATACAGTACGTATAACCTCACAAAAGTGCGGTGAATATTGCTGGTCTCTGAATACGCTAATATTATTTATGGGTTCCCTTTGACTTTCTTTTGCTTGCTTCTGTCTCATGTCTCTTTATCTCATTAGACGCACACCGTGTTCTCCCCTTTCATTGCAGAGGTGTGGAGGGAAAATGGGAAGAACATGTACTGGGAGAAAGGTGGGATGGAAAACAGCGCTGGGAGGAGACGATCTTCACCTGGAAGGAAAGCTTCAGGGAAGTCGTATTTAAAATACTGTAAGTGCTATTAGAAATTGTCTTTCTACCCCTAAAGGGTCCTGGATATGGAACTAGCAAGCTCAAGAGGGCAGGTCAGAAGATCCCAGAGGAGGGGGTGAACAGAGGTGAGAAGTAGAACACCAACACAGTGTGAGCAGACGCTCACCCACACCCAACACCCCAAAAGGGCAGCCCACTGCCTTCCCCCAGCCCCTGCCAGGCAGCCCTCGTGCAGCCCGGCCCCATTTCCTTCCAACACAGGGACGTTCCTGTCACTGTCACGCCTTCTCTAGACATTTTCTTTTTGGCAAGGAGGTGGAGTGGGCTGTAGAGGTAAAATCAGCTGCCTCGCCACTCACGTCTACTTCCTACCAACTGCAGAATTCTTTGTGCATTGAAGTGGTGGGTGTCCTCTCTATAGATAAGGCAACGGTCCTTGAATTTCTTTATTTTAGTTTGATGGGTTTCAGTTTGCTGAGCTCAACACTTCATTCTACAGATCTTTTAATAGTCAGACTGTCAGATATCAATCAACGTTATGGATTAAAGTTGACTATATCCTGGCTCGTCTGGGCCAGTAGGAAAGCATTTTATACAAAGTTCCATTTATTTTATTTTCCCCATTGTCATTTGTTTTCTTCTGTATTTTCAACTTTGTGAAATGACAAAACCTGCCAGGAAAACTGCGGTCTTTTAACTCGCTAGAATTCCGAAGTAATTGTTAGATATCATGGAACAGTTCTGGCGAGCAGGCAGGTCTTCAGTGCAAAGAGATTTGTGACTGCACTGCAACATACATACAAAAAATCCCATTAATTACACTGATGGAAAACATAAACCAAAATGGTGGTGAAACTCGATGCTTTGCATCAAGCGTGGAACCGATACGCATTGAAGTGATTTAACCACGGGGAGCTCGAGAAGGGCTCCTGGCAGGTTACTCGCAGGCTAACCTCGCCACACTGCGGGGTGGGTATGCAGATGCAGTGCGTAGCCGCAGGGGCTTCGGAGGACCCCGACGGGGAGCCGGGGCCTCCACTCTGCGTGGGGCTGGGACACGGCTGCCCCAAACGCCCACGCAAACGCGCTGCTGCCGCCCGACCCCAGCCCGGTCTCGCCGAGCACTGACGTGCTGGGCCCTGCGCCGCTGGGCCAAGGCGGTTCCCGGCCCCGAGCGCCCGGGAA
>VWZK01013854.1:98042-245330 GCA_013396935.1 Baryphthengus martii | reverse complement strand
TTTTTTTGGCAAATTTTCGTCGCCGCCATGGGATGTACCCTGAGCGCCGAGGAAAGAGCCGCCTTGGAGCGGAGCAAGGCCATCGAGAAGAACCTGAAGGAGGACGGGATCAGCGCCGCCAAAGACGTGAAACTCCTCCTGCTCGGTGAGAACCCGCTGGCTGCCCGGTCACCCCCCCGCCGCCGCCGCTGCCCCGCGTCCCCTTACCCGCCTCCTCTCCTGGCTCTTACCCTCCCTTATCTCTCTTGCAACAGGGGCCGGAGAGTCGGGAAAAAGCACCATCGTGAAGCAAATGAAGTAAGTCCCGCGGGGATGGGGGGATCTGATAGGGAGGGGAGGGCGAGTAAACGGCGTTAATGGGAGGACGGGGCGGGGGCTCGCCGAGGTGAGTGAGGGCCGCAGGCGCCATGTTTACCTGAGGGGACCGTGAGGGCGGGAAGGCAAACGGCGGGGGGGAAAGGCCCCGCCGCCGCAGCTCCCGCTGCTGTTCAGGGCCGGTGTGGTGCTGAAGTGGTGCCCCGTGGCCTCGCCCCGAGACGAGGAGGGAAGGTGAGCGGGGAGCGGCCGTTCGCAGCCCCTCCTTCCCCCTTCGCCTCCGAGCGAGGTGCGCAGATGTCTCCACGAAGCGGACCGCTGTCAGTTAAGCTTAACGTCGGGGTGTAAAAGCCACTTTTATTGCGATTTTAGCCTCTCCGTTTAATTAATGAAAGACGAGCTTTCATGGGGTCCCCATCTTCCGACGGTGCCCAAGGTGGCTTCCAGAGCTCGGGGCTGCCCTTCGCTGGGGCTTCCCAACACACACGCTCTCTCCCTGTCTTTAATTAGACGTTACTGTGCAATTAAAACCCCACCTCACGGTCCCTTTCGGCACGTCACCGTGGCTGGAGTAATTGCATCCCATAGGAAAAGCAGGTGCAAGGGGAGGCTGACGAAGGGGTGGTACCGTTGTTGTTATTTCTCTCTTTTTGAATCGAAATACGATGAATTACAATGAAATACCCTCGGCCTCCCATTGAAACAGACGTGACGGGCCGGTTGGAGGCGGGCGCCATCACGGCACAAGCTCCGGAGGCTGGTTGAGGGTCTGGATTTCGGCTGGGGAGCGGCACGGAGCGGTGGCTGCTTCGCGATACCAGTGGTTGCAGAGGGATCCGTGGCTGGGAGGGGCCCCCGGGGACCGGGGTTGCTTAGCGAGGGAGGAGGAGAAGCAGAAGATCTGGGTGTGGATGAGGGGGCAGGCTGCGCTCCGCAGTCCCGGCAGCGGGTGCCTTTGTGGGGNGAACCGCCGGCGGCGCGGCCGCCTCGGCACCGCTCGGCTCCTCCCGGCGACGGGCGAGAGCCGTGCTCGGCTACCTTCGGAGAGCGCTCGGAGCCGGTCGGGGAGAAGCCGAAGGGGCTCGGAAATAGCCGAAGGGGCTCGTCGCTGCTTGGCAATCTGTTGCCGTGAGCTGTGCGAGTGCGAGTGCGAGTGTGTGTGTGAGTGTGTGTGCGCCGCGGGGGCAGATCCGGGCCTTCAGCACAGCTTCTCTCCAGTCAGAGTGGCTTAGCAGGTGACCCGGATATTTCTGTATCAACTCAGTGGCCTCTGTGTCCAGCCCTCGGGGGTGCAAGAGGAACTAAACCATCATCCCTGCCTGAGGCAATGTTTTTCCCCAGGCACCGCGGGACTGGGAGGTCTCTGCGAGGAGGTTCGCCTCCAGCGCACGGCTGTCTCTGCAGCTTTCCTCGCCGACATTTGTGTACCCTACTTCTGTAAAGGCTCCGAGCTTCTCCTTTCATGGTTTGAAAGGGGGTTTTCCATCCTGACGAGTTGGGGTGGTTTTGGTTTGCACTTGTTTGTGTGCAAAAGGTGGATCAGGAGAGATGTTACTGCAGATGCCCACCAGTAAGTTATTTAATCTCTAGGAGTTGCTTCTGCAGAAGCACACTGGAATGGCGGGCAATGGGATTTGATCGAAGGGAGAAGCTGTGGGTACCACAATAGCAGTGCAACAGCACATACACACCGAGTGTGAGGGCAGGAGGTGACCGTGCTGGATTATACAAATAGTGTGCGCTGACTTGTTTTCCAAAGAGCAGAGCTCTTGGATTTTGAAGCAAATTGCATTAGGATAATAACCTGTTTGCTGGACTAGATCCATATATTGAGGACTGAAATATACCCTGGTTTATATATATGCATATATATTTTCTCCACGAAGCAGTATTAAAATAATGCATGCTAGACTTGCAGCATTGTACCTGACTTGAAAATACCGAGAAGGCTGCTGTGGTGAAAGGGCTCATAGTGTCGAAAACTGGGAGGTGCCTGTCAGTGTGGAAACTCCAGTGAAGTGTGCGGAGGCCGGGGTGGGGACAGCGGTGTTGCTATGAGCACGGCAGCAGGCATCTGGAGAGAGCCGCGCAGCCGCGGGCGCCGGGGAGAGCGATGTGTGGGGAACAACTCGGGGAAATTAACATTTCTGAAATTAATTTAAATATAATCTAGGCATTAGCATTTCACCTGGTCAAGCTCCATTAGACAGGCTTGCTGAGAACCTAATGAATTCTTAATCAAGATTAAATCGCATGTTCATTAGATTTTGATGAAAGAGACTGCTATTTTATTTTTTTAATACTGTATTATTGGTGTGCTTCTAGATAATAAATCTCATCCTCATGAATGGCTAAAGCAGCTTCACACTGGGATATTACCTTGAAAAGAAGCACAGGAATCTGTAGACAGAAGGGAAAATGCTAAGACAAAGGAACAGAAAGCAGACATTGTTATGGAGGACTAGGAAGAGGTTACATGCTGTCCAGTTAATCCTTGAAATATTAGGTAGCGGGAGAAGGAGTGACAGGTGGAAATTCCAATAATTTAAGAGTGTAGTCAGGATGGGGATTAGGATTTGTAAAATTAATTAAGGATGTTTTAGTGAAATATTTGGAGATACCTTTCAGCTGGAGAGCAGGGAGTTACCCAGCAAAGAAAAGGATACTGATGAATGGCAAAGAGGTGGAACTGGAGGCCAGCGTGTACACCTCAGTGGCAACACAGGCTGGGAATGGCACTTCCCATAGCACCCAAGGTCATTTTGACACTCTTAACTCTTGCACCTTGACTACACCCATCTGGGCTGATTTGCTGTTCTTGTTTATTTTTTCATGAGTCCTGCACTCCAGATACTTTCATCCATGCCTCAAAATGCAGGATCAGGGCCAGGCTAGCCAGGGGAACAGCCCCGAAAGGCGCGGTTGTGCCACGCAAGCCAATGAGACTCTGGAGTGTGCCACAGCGCTCAGAATCAGGCTGTGACCAGATTCTATTTTCGCTCAGCTTAAACTAAAAGCCAGCATTAACCAAGCACATCTGGGCCCTCCTTTGAAGATCCAAGCCAAAGGGTGAGAGTTACCGGACAAGAGAAATTCATCTTCCAGCACCCCATCTTAGCAAATTCTTTTCCACGTAGGACTGCAAACTATGTCAACATTTTTTAAGATCTTATATCTTGACATAAAGGTTGAGCACATGCAGTATTTGGAATATGTAATCTTCTTTCCTAGAATACCCGACTTGTAGCAGGGAATCAAGACTGCTGTTATCCTAGGATAGTTTTGTGGGGATGTAGAACTCTAGTGAATGTGTTTGTTCATCAAAAGCCCCAGCCTAGGAAGACAACGAGCGTATCTCTGTCTGTCATTGCTCAACAGAATATTTAATTATGTGCAACGATCCAGTGAAGAGTAGGGATGACTCGGGTAGGGACACCATCCGCTGCCATCAGCACGAAGCTTCTGGGGAATTCAGTGTTTAATGGAGCTAACGCAGAGGGGCTGGGTTAGTTGGCATGGCTTCAGAAACAAGGTCCTGCACCTGCTCAGCAGCAGCCGTTCTGGCTGGTGAGCCAGGACGATACTTCGCCTTCCCAGATGAGGGGTTACTGATGGCTGTGGCGTTCTGGAGGAGACACGGCTTCACCTGCCCACGGGAAAAATCTAGGCATGTGGTTTTGAATTTTACCTCTTCAGAAGCAGCAGCTTCTGTGCCCTGCTGAGCTGGGAGCAGAGAGCTGGGCCTGACTCTCTTTCCCCAGATGCCAGAGGTTCCAGCCCGGCATGTCCTCCAAAGCAACCGTGTCTCCCTTTGCCAGCAGTGCTGGCAGCACCCCAGTTGATAGGCTTCTTTGCTCTGCCATTTTTCTGTAAAATATTTTAATGTTATTTATGGGAAGGATGGGTATATGCAGTTGGGGAGAAAAACACACTAGTGTACAGTGCTTATCTTTAAATATCTACTGCTTTCTCCCCGACATCCATCAGGCCCAATAGCCATCTGATACATTGGTTTGACCTTTTTCAAAAAGCCCCTCAAAACAGCCTCAGGCTCTACTTGCTCCCTCTGTAACTGAATTACTTGTAATCTAATGAACTTCTTCAGAGTGAGAAGCAGTCCCCGCCCACTGGTTTTACAGCCCATCACAGCAATTTGATGGTAAATGCCATTGAAACGAAATGATGTGTTGTGAACACCCACTCGAGAGCTCTGTGCCGCCTGTCTGTGTCTCAAAGCTGTAGTCATTTCACACTTGCAGCCCCTTACCCCGATAACACCTCGCCCCACGGAGGGGCTCACAGTGAGGGGCTGCTTCGCCTCTGCAGCATGTTCTTGGGGAGAGGACCGTGAACTGTGTCTCTGTGACCTGTCCCACTTCTCAGCTCAGCTATTCAGCCCCATGGCACGGTGCTGACCCCTACTCAGCCCCGCTGCAGACCCTCTCTTGGCCCCGCTGAGAACATCCCCTTGGCCTCACCACCTTGCTCCTGTCCAGGAGCTGTTTGATCACATCCATCTGGAGACATGATGCACGAGCATCAGCTCTCTAGTGACTCTTCAGGCAGAATCATCCTTCTCTTTCCTTGTCTCCTGCTGCATTTTTTTGTTTTTCAGGATTTCTGTGATTTAAGGCCCAGAGTAGGGCAGCGACAGGCTATGCCTGGGCAGTCTTTGAACTGGATGAAGTTGTGCGGTGCTCCCAAGGCCTGCTCCACAGTGCCCTCTGCCCTGGGTGTGGATTTGACCCAGTGCTGGCACACTGCTGCCCTTCAGAGCCCAGCAGAGAGGCAGCTCCAGTCGTGCTGTTTTGGCAGCAAACTGTCTTTGGTAGTAAACCGGCTGCTGTGGCAGTGCCGGGCTGTAAGGATGGCAGCTGAGCAGTGCATTGCCTACCTTGAGAAAGACGAAGTCTCCTGCCAGGCCAGGAGAGATCATCCCAGTGCAGTGTACTTTTTCCCCCACCTCCTTCCCAGATGCTTTCTTGCATCCCTGAGTGCCGTGGCTGCCATGTTGCACAGCCCGCAATGGCACAGTGCAGGGAGGTTGCCTCTAGACCAGGTGGGATAAGAGCTGGGAACAAAGGAGAGTGAGACCGTTCATTTTGGCTTGTGGTTGCAAAGGGTAATCATGTTTTCAGCACTTATTTCCTTCCTTTTGTATTATTAATTGCACATGTAAGCCAGAACATTAACAACCATAGCTCGTTCTTTTCTACTTAAGGTTCTTGTTAGTAGACTGAGAGGGATTTCAGAGAAAAGTAGTAACAATATTAGCAGGCAAGACAGAATACATTTTGGGTTTGGGTATTTTCTTTTTCCTTGACAGTTCTTAATTTGTTTCTCATTTTAGGGACTCATAAAAGTAAAAATATCTCTCAATGACAACAGTGAACTGCACAGCTCTTCTTTCAACCTCGTCTTAAAACCTTAAAAGAAAATTGCCTGTCATATTCTGACATGACACATCTAGTTCTGTTGGAAATGTTTTAGCAATCTAATGAGATCAAAGTGGTTCTTTTAATGAGCTCTGAAGAAAGAAACAAATCAGCTGCACGAATGTAACCAGGGATCTGTTTTGTTTTATGGCTTGGCTGACCCAGAAGTTGTAAGAGACGTTAGATTGAGTCATGACAAATGAAAAAAAGGTTGTGGTTTTCCTCTTCAGTCTGTCCTTTCCTGTCTGTCTGGGATACAAGTCCAGATCTGACGTGAGCTTTCCAATATGCTTACCTGGGGAATACAGGAAAGAGAATCGAAATAGATTAGGAATGAAAAAGAGACAAACACTGGAGGTAAAGGCTCTGTTGGCTCATCTGCTTGGTCTGGTCAAAAGAAAGAGTGAAATGAAGATATGCTTCTCTACTGGCCAAGATGGGAGCAGATTGCTGGTCAAGTGGAGAGTAAGAGCCAGGCAGTCAGTAATATCTTACAGACTCATCATTAGCTACCTGTGGTAGAGCCAGTTTTCCTCAGGTGTTTTGCAGAGTTACAGACTGCTCCTCTGAGTATCCAGCTCCCCTGGTTTCTCCTGGATTTGAAGGATACAGAATCACAAATGAGGGTTGAAGCTGGTGGATTTGCAGCCAGAAAGCCTGATGATGCCAGTGCAGGCTCTAAGAGCTTGATTTTGCAAATTTCCGAGTTCATTCACCTCTTCCTCAAGCTGTGAGGCAGGTAAAAAGCTCGACTTAGGAGTCAGCAGCAGCTCACAGCGCACAGGAGGACCTATCCTCTGCATGCTGAAGTCCATGGTTAGATCCTGAGTGCAACTGCGCGCAGGAGACAGGATTTGATCCTTTATTTGTTATGAGTGTGAAGAGGAGCTCTGCCAGAAGAAAACTGGTGAAACCTTCCCAAATTCAGGTGACCAGGGTATTGAAGAGTCTTGTTACTCTTTCTGGTGCAGTTGCAAATCTCCTGAGATTTGCAGTTTTCTGTAGAGCCTGAAATTGGTTCTGTGGAACCTGGACTTGCATGATGACTAGGCAAGCTCTGGTTTTCAGGGCTTCTTTACTTAGTTCTCTGTTTTGTTTTTGAAACAAAACTTCCAGATCCCCTCACTTCAGAGAAAAATTTAAAAGTAAATATCCTTGTTCTAGCCCAAGGACTCAAGAATTGGGAACAAAAAAAAAAAAACCAGACCAAATGAAGACAAGGAAACCAAATAAATCTCAATTGCTTGGTTTTTTTTGAAGCCTAATTCCTTTTTTTTTGTATGTTTGGTTGGTTGCTTTTTTTGATGCATTAGCAAGATTGAGAACAGTAACCTCATTTATTTCCAATCAGTTTGAAGGCTACAGTCCCCAGATCCTCCCGTTGACCTCACCAGACTTTGGCCCAGGTTATTCCTGCACTGAAGAATGTCGTTTCAGTGTATGATTTCTATGAGACCTGATGAATTTCGATTGTTTGTGTGGCACTTCGTGGGACACTGGGAATGGTTAAATTTAATTCACAAAAGCAAAAGCAGGAAACAAAAAGGTCTGCAAATCACATTTTGAAAAGCATTGGCACATTAAATCCAAGGCCATTTTTTGTGCCTCAGAAATTCTTTTTATTTCATTCTTAAGAGGGAAATGCTGGTGATTCTTGCCACAGTTTTCATAATGCTGAAGAAGAGCTCTGCCTAGTGTAAAAATCCCCCATAACTGTTAATTGAATCATTCTCATTTTATTTTGAAGACCATTCATGCAAATGGCAGATGTAAGGAGGTTGGAGGATTACAGTCCTGATTATAAGATGCTGTTAGGATTCTGCCTGATATCACAAAATGCAAAAGGCTGGAGAACACTACTGAATCACACGAAGCAAAGGTTTTCTACTCCTGAGGAAAAAGGGAGAAAAAAAACCCTTTAATCCAAAGCTCAATCATTGTGTGCTTATTGTGATAACAGAATGAAACTCTCGATGGAGGCATTTCTTAGCTTACCAATAAAAAAGCTTTTGGGTTAATTGAGAAAGAGCTGAGGAGCACTCTCTCGGAAGGGAGCCCGGGAAACTGTGTGGTAAGCTGACATCACGCTTCTTTTCAAATTACTAATCAATAATATTTTTGACATTGAAAGAGAAGGATCGGTAGAGCTGAAATTGCTTTGTTTTTCTTTAACTTCAGGCATGTCCTGCTCTGCTTGGTCACCAAAAATTCTATCGGTTCAGCAACAAACCTTCCATCTGAGTGTGAAACCTGTGAGCTTAGAACAAAGGAGCTGACTTACGCCAGCTTGAGAGAGAAAGGAGATGTGGGTGGCACAGGCTCCTCTCACCACTTAACGAGGCTGGGCCATGACTAGTAGTAAACCTCCTTTCCCCATCAGGATCGTTCTGGTGGGATGCTGTGTCCTCAGGAGCCAAATTTGTCTTCTGTTCTGCTTGGTACGGGGTAACTTGGGCAGCCTTTCAGCAGAAATTCTGCTGGTTAGTGTTGCAGGAGTCACTTTTGGGGAAAGGTTGGGGGATGCTGATCCTAGTGAGTGCGTTGAGGTGCTAAGTCACCGTTATCTGAGAGAACCGAAAGGTGTCAGCTGACTCTGTGTAGGATTGGTGGTCAGGGAAAACCGAGAAGAGGTTTTGGCAGAAGCAGAATCCAGTGATGGCAGGAAACACAGGGATTTTCTTCAGTTTGGTACATGTCAGGCTACTTTGCGTAGGAATGCAGGGATATGCGTTTTGCATGTGGAAGCCGTGAGAAGCGTCACTGCTTTGGAGAGCAGAGAGGGGCTCAGCAGGCTCACACTGGTCCAGAAGAACACCCAACTCCAGAAATATCCTACCCGGAGAGCTCAATACCCCAGTGTTAGCACCTTGTCAGAGAAGCTGGGAATGGATGTTTCATCTCTGCGCCCGTCCCTCCTCTGAAACATAACCCCTCAGTGCTTAAACCAGTCTGAAAGGAAGAGCAGTGACTCAACATGCTTTGAGGGTCTCCAGCAACTCCAGCCGTGTATTAAAAAGCTCTTGTCTACAAGAGCATCATCAACAGCAACCTGTACACACTGTAACAGTCTGGTACAAGACTTGCAGCAGTTCTACATCAGCTGGGAATTGTTACAGGAGAGGGTGAGATAAAAACAGGCCTGTGTTGAGAAAAATATCATTTCAATGATAAAAACTTATGCTACCTCCTAGTAGAATTGGGTGATTTATCCTCTCCCTGTTAGAGCTGATGAGAGTCAGTAGCTCCAATTTCAAGCATTAAGCAAAAGTGCATAGGGAAGGCTGAGCACACAACATGGCTGTTTGTTAGTCAGAAGAATCTAGATAACAAATGAGAGGTTTTATTGCTAGATTTCTGGAGCTGTGGTAGATGGTAGCTCACAGTGAAGTCGTGATGTGTCCTCACTGTCAGTACGATGCTCCTTATTCGTTACAGCCTTGTTCTTTGCTGCCTTGGTAGCGTGGGCCTTGCTGTCATCCAGCTCCCGCCTTTATAGCAAAGGTGACGAACTTCTCCCATTTTGACAGCTCTCAATGAAACAGTACTGCCTCTGTATTTCTGGAGGAATTTCGGGGCGGGGGGATCGGTGCAGGCCAGCTCTGAGTCTCTCCAGAGTTCATAGTGAGATTTTCAAATCACTTCCAGGACACCACAGCGTGGATTGGCGTGCCCTGATTTGTGATTGCGATAGCTGGGTCCTGTGTGAAATCGTCATCCTCTCTCGCTCTCCTCTGCGGCTGGCACGTGCTTCTCGCCAGCACGAAGCTCAGCGTCATCCACAGGAGGGACATACCGTTCTCGTAGCGAGTTTTAAATGTGACAAAATCAGGTTGGCTGCTTACGTAGCACAGAACTGAGTTTTTGATTCAGTGTATCTTGGGAATCTGTTCTTGTTTGCTGACAGTCCCTTTACGTCTATAAGCAGTGCAAAAGGGTGTTGCAACAGAGGTGGTTAGAGCTTGGTGCAGCTAAAACAGCTCTTCCCACTGGCCAAATAGGGCTCTTTCCACATTGCCCTTGTGAGAATGAGGAATTAGTTGCTTTTCAGGGGGTTCCCTGCCCTGTTGAGGCCACCTCTGGAGTGTTGTGTCCAGTGCTGGGCTCCTCAGTTCAAGAGAGACAAGGAACCACTGGGGAGAGTCCAGCAGAGGCTCTGAAGATGCTGAGGGGACTGGAGCATCTCTCTGCTGAGGAAAGGCTGAGAGCCCCGGGACTGTTGAGCTGGAGAAGAGAAGGCTGAGAGAGGGCCTGACCAACGCTGATCAATAGCCCCCACCACAGAGGGCAAGAGAATGGGGCCAGACTCTTGCAGGGGTGCCCAGCGACTGGACAAGGGGCAATGGGCACAGACTGGAACCCAGGAGGTTCCATTTGAACAGGAGGGGAAAATTCTTTGCTGTGAGGGTCCAGAGCCTGGCCCAGGCTGCCCAGAGAGGTTGTGGAGTCTCCTTCTCTGGAGAGATTCCAAGCCTGCCTGGACAATGCGATCCTGGGTCCCCTGCTCTGGGTGACCCTGCTGGAGCTGGGGGGTTGGGTGAGATGGTCTCGAAGTTTCTTCCAACCCCTGCCATGCTGGGATTCTGTGATTCTGTGGGTTGGCAAGGTGCACTGATGCCCATGGTATAGCTACTTCTTTCCATGGTAAGGTGGGGACCCCATCTCATTGCCTACAGATTCTACAACGAGCAGAGCAGATACTTTTTGCTGTAAGATGCATAGCCACACGGCAGACACTGCACAGCCTCTATCCTTACACTTCATCAGCAACACTAACACAAATCACTGGGATGAAAGAAAATCGCAGTGATGAACACACCTCAGAATGTCCTCATACTGTTCATTAATCACCGGTCACCCTTTGGTGATTAATTATTTAGCCAAACTGGACAAATTTTTCCACATGAATAAGACGATGTTTACTTAATAAAGCAGAAAGCTCCTAGTGACATGCCCTTGCTTTCCTCGATTTAACTGTACGATAAATTTATATTCTCCTGATTTACAGCTCAGCAAAAAACCCACAGTGCTGTATCAACTTGTTACTTTCAAGGTGGTTGCTGTCTGGCCATTTCTTCAGCGGGAAACCTGCTGCTGCTCAATTTAAGATTTTTAAATTCAACGGTGGATACATGAGGTGATGGTCCTTGGTTTGTAGTCTGCATCTCTCTGCTCGTGCTGAATCCTTGTGAAACATCAGTAAGAAGGAAGAGGAGGGTGCTTTGCCCAGTGCCAGCTGGAGGGTCGGTGATTCTCCAGCATTGGCTGATGACATCAGGGTCATGTTAGAATAGAGGAAGGCTCCCCAGGCCTCCCGTCCTGCCAGCAGCCTTCTGCTTGACAGGAACTCCCCTGTGAGTGTGTTGCTGGGGTGCTGGGACCTGCCAGGTCTCACTTCTGCATGGAGGTGGGATGTGCAGGAGAGTGGAAAACTTGTGTTGGCACTGGTATTAATGGTGAATAAGCATCCTGGTATGTTTCTTGGTGGTACTAATGTCTGTTCAGTGTCTTTCACCATAGCTAATGATTAAGAGAAAACAACAACAACAACAACAACAAAACCATATAAAGATGATAGAAATACCAAGGGGGAGCCCATAAATGATAAAGAATTAGAAATTAGTCATTTTGCATAATGTTCAGTAAGTAGCTCAAAATTTAGGCCTTATTTATCTGTTTTTTCTTTTATCTACCTCTGTTTACTTATCTTTCAAGAAAGAAGTTCATTCTTAATTCATATTTGGATAAACAAATTGTAAAGTTTTTCCTATGTGGCAGAGCATGAAAATTGAATTATGATATTGGTACTTTTAGTTCTAATGGGGGGAATCAAACTGTACTATTTTACCCATCGGTGATGAAACAAATAGATGAGGCCTTCTGGCATAAACAGATGTTCAGGATTAAATTTAAATTCTGATTTTTTTAAGTACTCCTGCACAGGACTTGGAAACAGCTTTTTGGAGTTTCCAGTGAAAAACAGAAAAAAACTTCTTACAAGGAGTCCATACCAGTGATATGAACCCAGCCAAAGTGATGTATTTAAATTCCACAGCGACTGGATAAATATACTGAGATTTTTAAAATCACCACGATTGTAAGATTTTTATTGGCTCCCTCATTAATTCTGGCACAAACCCAGGCAGCGCAGCGCCTCTCGGAAACTCTCTAACACATCCCGCTCCGTCTCTTCTCCAGGAGAATCCTCCTCATCCAGCAGGACGATTGTCTTGATCCTCCCAAAGCCTTGTTTGGTGCTCAGCTCTCTGCCGTCGGTTTTGAGAAGTGCTGAGCCCCACAGCTGGCTGCTTTCAAACGCTACCAACTGCTCGGTACCACTGACAGCATGGCCACAGGACTTGCAGTGCTGCCAAATTAGAGACGCTGCTAATCTGGATGTAGCTAAGTGGCGGCGTTAGACGTAGCTCATGTTTCATTCACGCTCAGATCTCAAACCCCAGAGCAATCGAGTTTTCTAATAATGTGCACATCAACATCAACGGGCTTGAACAGAACTGGGTTATTGCGCACAAATAGGTTTGCGTGCCCCTAAGCTCTGCTGAAGACCGCGTCCTCTCTGCTTGTGCTGATCGCCACCCAATTTTAGCGTAGCCAACCTTTGTGCAAATATTCTGTTTCTTACAGTTCTCAGAAAATAGAGATCAGGAAAAAAAAAATTCTTGTGTTGCGGCCCTTTTCATGCCACCCTTGTTTCCTTCTTGCCTCAGATGCTCTCAAGTACCAAATTTATTTCATTTACTTGTTGACCTGTTACTTGTAACAGGAAAAATACTGTCTGGTTTTAGGAAGTTCAGGTTTAACTGTAGCATTTTGTACCTGTATTTAATGACTTCCAGCAATGAGGCTGTGTGAAATCATTTGAGACTAAATCTTGCCTATTTCCCCTTACTTCATACTCACAAATCTGCAGCTGAAATGTTCACTTTTGGGTCTCCTAAGCCAAGAGGTAAACCTCTGGTAAATTGAGGCCACCATAGTGGTCGGGGCTGATGCACAGGCTGAATGAAGGGTGGCTGAGGGAGGTAGAGAAGAGAAAGCTGAAGGAGATCTCCTTGCTCTTTCTCACCACCCAAAGAGGGCTACAGATAAGATGAAACCAGACTCTTCTAGAGATGCATTTAGAGAGGCAACAGACACTTACTTGTTCCATGGAAATTCAAACAGAATGAAAGGAAAAAGTGCTTCACAGGGATGGTGATCCCAAAGCAAACTGGTCCCAGGGAAGGGGAGAATTGTCATCCCTGGGGATTTTCAAAACTCAGCAGGACAAGGACCTGTGCAGCCCGACCTGCCTGGGATGGTAGCTCTGCTCTGGGCAGGGACTTCTAGCCAAAGTTCTTTCATGATTCTATGACAAGAAAATCCAAATTAATCTCCTTATTCAAAGTTCCAAAGTTCTGTTCTAACTAAAGAACGACCCCTCTGTTTGGAAGCCAGTTGAGGGACAACGTAGCGCAGCATTACCAGAGGTTGCTGTCAGAATGTGTAAAAAGCAAGGCTTAGCCAGGAACATTTGGTTGCTGTTTTTAATGCCCCTTCACAGCACTTGGGTTTGATTCTTTGCTTCTGGGCGTTTTCTTGAATTTACTCCACGCAGCATTTCACAGGGAGTCTTCTGAAATCCTAAGCTGGGGTTTGATTAACATCTCTTTTTGTGTTGGTGGTGGGAGGTTAAGTCGCCTCTGTCTGTCCCTGAGCAGCTATAGGAGTACAGTGATGCTCGGCTGGAGATGTATGGCCATGTACGGTGAACCAAACTTGGGTGCTGAGCTGGGTTAACAGAACTCAAAAATCCCCAAAACACAACCAGAAAGAAATGTCCATCAAATGCTCCCATAAGACAGCAGTGTACTGAGGGCTGGGATGTGAGATTGTCTTGAAAGATTCAGTCACTCCTGGCTCATTCTGTGTGTTAGGGCTTAATTTTTGAGGGTAAAATGGTCACGTTCAGAGACTGCGAAGCAGTTTTCGAAAGTCTTTCTGTAAATGTACACATTTAAATGACAGGTATTTTTTTTCCAAACCGGACTTATTTTCTCCTATTAGTTCCTGTAAAAGAAATGCAAATCTTTCACTGGCTCGAAATACCTGTGTTGTTTGAAATAAATTTCCTGTGATCCACAATACAGTGAAAAGGAAAGGGCAGCCATTTGTTGCTGTTTCAGTGTATTTAGATCACCTTTTATGCCTGTGGAGTTCAAATCCCTTTCATCTGGTTAAGCTATTTCAATCACCTTTACATTTTTCATGCAAAGCTCAAGTTTGCTTCACACTAGAATGATCTCTCTGGGTTTGTACTAAACTTTTGTTGTCCTGGGCTTTCCCTCTCTGTCTTAGACGCAGGCTTTGTTACTTATAAAGTAACTTTTCTCCACTACGTTGCCAAAATGCTGCTGGATCCTGGCTGCACAAGGGGTGAAAGACGTTTTCAAATTCCACTTTGTTTGGAGCAACCTTGGAAGTCTCCATTAAAAAGCCTGGTATTGCTGTGGTTAGCCTGACATTGGTGCCTGAGATGGATGGTGTAAACCTCTGCTGCCCTTTCAAGGGAAGAGCACTGCAGACAGAATCACTGTCTTCAGCCAGTATCCCATTCAGCCCACGAGCTATCCCAGTGTTCCCCTTGCCTCACAAGGGCTCACCAGTTCACAGCTTCAAGTAAGGCACCTTTTGTGCTTTTACCATAAGTGAACTAGACTAGAAAGTCCTTCTTGTGAAAGATACTTGTCACATTTGTAGCCTCACAAAAGCCCCAGAAGGAGCCTGCCCCATCTCCTTTCCCCCCGTAAGTCTTGTGTTTCCTCTTTTCCTTGAAAGCAGCTTTCACACCATAAGCCTTTTTCCCACGAGGAAGAAGCTGCGTGTTAAGTAACTTAGGAAATTACATGGAAACACATCAGACAGTTTAGTGTTTTCTGAAGCCCCGCTTGTTTCTGAATTTGAGCAAACCCCCTCTCCCATTGCCTTTTGCACCAGTGACCTTCCAGCTTCAACTAAGTTCCTGCATTGTCCCCTGAGGAAATGGAAATTAAGGCCCCAAATACTTATTTTGTTGACTTGTAACATCTCTTATAAACAATCAGGAGAGAAATGGGCAGCATGGCAGAGGTTTGGCACCATCAGTCAAGATGAGAACTTAGTGCAGGCAGTGAAATGCAGACAAGAGGCTGAAAGAGACAGAACTTGGTCCTTAAAAGCAGGAGTCAAAGGAGGAATCATGGTCAAGTTCAAGCTCTGGATAACAAAATGAGATTGTTTCCTAAGCAGTCATCCAGAAGACTGACAACAGCTTGATACGACAGTGTACGGGCTGGACACTGACACCTTTATGTGAACCTTGCTCAAAGGAAGTGCCAAGAATAAGTGGATCAGAGCTGTCAGAGCCACTAAGAAGGGCAAAGACTGGCAGGAGAAATGGCAGCCCCGTCCTTTGCAGTGTCAGGTGTGCGTGGTAGGATGTGACAGGAAGAGAATGCCCACAAGAGAGATCCTAGCAAGCCCCCTTTTCATGCTAGGTCTTTAAGACTAATTTCCTAAATGAGACTGAAGAAGGAGGACCCAGAACTCTTCAAACTAAAAGACAAAATGATACCGTGTGCTTTTCCTTTCTTAAAATACATCCTTCCATAAGCAACACTAAAGCACAGAGGAAAGGAGAGAAACGGTTTCCATTCAGGTTCAGTTACAAGCAACCCTTCTCTAATCTGTAATTTATTCACTTTTAGAAGACCTCCTTAACGTTAGTTACCATGAGCAGTAGTTCTGACTGTAAGTGGAGAGACTCTGGACCATTTGCCAGAAGTTTGTGCAGTATAGATCCAACAGCAGTGTGATGAGTGTAAAAATAAATGCAAACGTACAGAGGAATAGAGGCAGATCTTATATCCAATAGCAAAACCCTGCTTAATTATTGATGACCAAAGTGCTGTAGTCTTTTGCTTAGTAGCAAAACATACCCTGAATGTCGCTCAGGTTATGTCAGATTGACAGAGCATCACTGTCAAAGGCAATGCCAACTTTTCAGTGATGGATCGAGTGCCGTGGATGAGAGCAGGAAAGGTGAATATTCAAATGAGAAACTCAGTTTCCTTTGATAAAGAGCCAGGAATTCCAGGCTGAAGAACCGATTGATGGAAGTTGCCCTTGTTATGAGCAAAATGGTAAACAGCTTCAGAATAATGAACTACAAGCAGAAATTGGACTAGTCAGTGATGGAGTAGATCATGGAAAGGTCACATTGTCCAGCTCTGTCCTAATGCAGAACTCTTCTTGATCACATATCCCACCGTGTTCTCTGTGATTTACTTGTAAATGACCTGAAGACACCAAGATTTTCACAGCCGTACATCGCTCCTAACTGCAAATGGATTTTGCGTTAAAGTACTTTCTTCAGTAGCCTAATTTTTTTTTCTGAAATTTCCTCTTGCTTCTCCTAATCACTTCTCAGCACAGAAGAGCTCTTAACATCAGCTGTTGGAGCAGAAATAGGAACTGGTGAATCTCTGGGCTAAACCCTCTCTTCCCTAGCCTTTTTATCAAAGCTCAGATGGAGGAGTTGCCAGGACTTTTCTTTTCCCATCCTGAAGATTTCCAGTGGAGGAGAAATCTAGAAGAGATTATTTTTAATGCTATTTTGAAGTCCTGAAAACCAGAGACTGTAAACGCACCCGTGGCTTCTTGTCCTCCACATCGAGAAATGCATAGCTATGCAGTCCTCTGTGTCTTGCATGTGTCTCAGAGAGAGCAGCAGAGTTAATAAAGAGACCGGTCTTTCTGAAAAGCAGGCTTCAAGCTTCACAGAACAAGCACGGGTATTATTTGGCCTCTTGGTGGTTTTCTAAAAGTAGAAGATGCGCAAGAACTCGCTGTATCTGCAGCTGGTGCTTGCCAGAAACGCTTGTACGATCTATATGGATGAGTGGAGGGAAGGGGGGCGGAAGGGGGAAAGGCCTCGGAGGGGAAACAGCTGAGGAGACACAAATGAAAATTCAATTAAACAGAAGACAAGGAAGATTCAAACTAGCATCGATGACCCTGCTCAAGGCTGCTGATGAGTCTTGATTTCCTCTCTAAACCTAGCGAACGAAGAAGGCAACAGCAAAGAAAATAAATGACCACCTTGGAAGGAGCTAAATTAGATGACCAGGAAGATAAAACCATTCAAATAAGGATCTTCTTTTATGACATGCCTAGGGCTTGTAACTAATTCAGCCAGAACCATAGATCTTGGCCTTGTAACCATTCCAAAGCTTGTGCAATGTACGAGAATGTGTTGATTTTTTTTTCCCTAAAGGACTGACTTTATTTGCCAACTGGAAGACTTGCAGTAGACTACTCATTTTACCTGCTGCCCTCAGATATGCTGTTATGGGATACAGCAGGTGATCCATTGTGGTTGGTCTGGTTGCTACTGGTTTCCTGTTTTGTGGGAGACTTGCGACACTGAGCATTTGGTCTCATAAACTGTTGTAGGAGAGAAGCTGAATGGTGTTTTCTCTCTTAAGATAAATTGTCATTCCTCCAGAATGTGTTCATCATCAATTTATTTCAGCTTTATTTTGCTCTTTGCCGGCTGTATGAGGAGCACGTTCAATAGCACCAGTCGTTCCAATAGCTTAATTTCTCCCGTCAGTATTTAGCTTCTTTTGGGATGTCACCACAATCCCATTTAAAAGCCTGCTAATAGTAACTGAAAGCCATTTTAAGCTTGCGTGTAGTGTCAGGATTTGAGCTGTGTTTTATTTCAGTAAAACAGAAATAATAGTTAGCTCTGACAGATACTAGGAAGCTAAACAACAGCCAAGGCTACCACGTTTTTGGAGGCCTATGCTGCTAGAAGAAATTCCTAGTGAATAGGCTTGATCCAGAACCTGGGGAAATCAATGTGAGCTTTCCCAAGGGCTCCAGTGGGCTTTCAGCTGGGTCCTGAGCACACTGTGTGATCAGCAGTGGCCAGAAAGAGGTTAGGCACAAAATAATCAGGAGCTTTGCCTTTGCAAAGAGCATGCCTGAGTCTTTAGCCTGCGTTTAAAAGGGATACTGTTGATCCTGCTCCAGAAAGCAAAGGGTAAGAGAAGTGAAAGGGTTGGACTAACCCATGTTTAGCCTAAGGGGTCTTCTAGACCCCTCCCAGTTTTGTTGGGAAGGAGAAGTCGGCTGATGCTATCTGTTCAATTCCTCCTTCTTAATTATTTTAGCTGATATCTATATGCTAAGTCAATCCCAATGAATGGCATTTGAAACACCCAGACCAAAGTCATTACATTATCACATTCAGGCCAGGCTTTAAGTAAAAGAGATTTGGCTTGTTCTTTACACTGCTTGTCCCCTGTCCTGAATGTACTGCCATTATAACGGAGGATTATCTGCACTGGAGGTTTTCTTCATTTCCATTAAGAGAAAAAATTTCATTCAGTTCAGCAAGGGCAGCCTGAGATGGCAGAAGGAGATTGGCTGCATGCTGACGCCTTTGTTATCCACCAAGCAGAGCCTGACATCCCCTGACACTGCCGGGGGCTTGGCGAGGGGCTCGTATTTATTTCAGTGTGTGGAACACATTGTTTTCCAAACGAGGGGGAGAATCGGCCCTTTATTGAACAGGAGTCACTGGGCAGTAGTCACCAAGCTGCAGTAGCTGGGCTTTGTTGATATAGTCGGCTTTTCAGCAGGTGTCTTTGTTGGGCTTATCTTTTCTTTTAGTCTTCATCTCTTTGGTGGTGTTTAAGGTGGATCCAGGTTCCCAATCCCTCTGCCTTTTCTAACAGAAAAACAGAGGGGTAGAAACAGAGGGACTGATATTTTCCGAGCTTAGGGATCACCGTAAGGCCCCTTCCCTGAGATACGTAGCTTCGCACATAGACACACCATCTGTCCTGCCGTGGGTTGCCGTAGTTCAGTGGGTTTCTCCAGTCAGTCTGCAGACCGCGAACGGCCCGTACTGCTCTGGCAGCCAGCGTAAGCTGGTTTCAGGATTGCGCTACGCCCACGCAGAAAGGGCTGCGGCTTGCGGCTCGACACCAAGGCTGCAGCAAAGCACTGGGGCCCTTGTCTTCATCACATAACCCCTTGTAACAACCCCTGTGACACTTTTGCATTGAAGTAGAAGCCAGCCGGTGTAGAAGCCTCCTATCTTCCCAGAGCCGAGACAGTGCACACAAGATCCTCCCCTGGGAGGTGCCATATGAATATAGGACAACTAGAGGAACGCTTTGGAGCAGAGACTAGTCTGCACTGAATTCACTTAAAAGTTGAGAAAAATCAGGCTTTCAGTTCTGGCATTAAGCACTGAACCTGTAGCAGTGTAGGTGTGGAAGCCGGGAGAAGTTTTTCTCTCTGGTATCAGGGAAGCACTAACTAGCCTTGTGTGACAGATTCATCACACGGTCGGTTCAGCTTGGCCTAAAGTGAGCGTTTTGCAGAAGCTTGATTGTCCCAGAAAAGGCTTCTATTTGGAAATACAAACTGAGAGGTGACTGGAGAGCCTACGAGCCTCAGGCTCTGCTCTGGACTGCTGGCTTACAGGGCGGGTCCTGCAAGGCACAAACCCAAAAGGGAAGAACACCTGCTTTTCTCTGCCAAGGAAATGGAAGCCTGGCTGCAAGAGCTGTGCAGTGACCGTACCCACGCAGCCGCCTGCCCTTCCCCATGCTTGCTCATCTCACTGCTGCCAGGCTCCAGGTACAGCCGGATCAGCTCCCTGGACCAAATGTGCTCCGCAAGCCTGCACCACACTTCAGAGCAGGGTTTGGCACGTGCGTTGTTCATGCTCACGACTAAATTCAGGTCGCTATCCTGTTAGTGTGGCTGCTAAGGTAAAGATTCTGAAGGCCAGGTGACTCACCAACCAGTTCACCAAGTGTTCTGAGTTCTTCGTCTAAGAGGTTCTGCTATAAATAAATCTTTGCATGGAGGGGAGAATACATAAGCACGCAGATTGCTTTTACTTACCTTGTCCTAGAAATGTGTCAACAGTAAAGCAGAAGGGGCAGAGCATTTAGTCATGTGGCCATAAAGAATAGCAATAAAATGCTGTTTGCTGACCAGGATGGACACGTGACTTCAAATCCCAAATGAAAGAACTTTCGATCTGTAGATTTGCGCTAAGATAACTGATTCAGTGCTTGACATCTCCGTGAAGCTAGCGGATAAATTGTGCCGTCTCACAGATACCCAAACGTGCTGTCTCACAGACACCCAAACCAATTTCATCTGATATTGAACTTTCCATTTCCAGATGATTTCTTACATTAGTAATCTTTTAAGTAAATCTGCCTGTGAGTGCTGCAACTGGGGGAGGAGAATTACCTGGTGTTCTAGTGCCTGCACAGAACAAGCTGCAAGCGTCCTCAGCCTGCCATCCGGCAGCTTAGCAAATTCAGAAAGGATCAAGGCAAATTTTTTTATCCAAAGGTGCTGTTGGATTCTTTGTTGGCGTTGCTCTGATCAAATTGACTTTGTTGCCATAATAGTAAACATGGTACATGTGGAACTCGGGGCCATGAGCCAGTATAAAGGGATAAGATAAAGGATGTTGCTGGAGCCTTTTACTGCCTTTGTAGTTAGAGCAGTTATTGGAAGGCACTAATCCCTCTCCGCTGATTATCGACTTTTGAATGAATCCTCATACACTCTCCAGCAGCAAAACTTGTGGGTTTTCAGGCTCGGTAAAGCTCAATGGAACCAAGACCTTGTAATTTATTTTCACTGTTACTATTATTTTGCTGTTTCAAAGTGGAGTTTTCTGCTGCGTAGTTCCCACTGTTTGATCACAAAAGCAAGAAAAGGAAATAGTTATTTTTCATCCTGAACCTTTTGTCCTTTTTATTTTTATAATCCACATGAGCCGACTTTGCTGGTCATTAGCCGAGTTAGTAAAGCGAGCTTTCTTTGTTGGGCGATAGCAGGGAAACATCAAATGTCTGGTTCCATGGTAGCAATTTGCTCTTGAAATAAAGCAAGCGTTGATAAGTTGCTACCCTCAGCTATATTTGTCCTAGTAAATAAACATCATCAGGATTTGAGCACAAATACACGTTGTTTTGCCCTGTTTAGCTATTCTGAGATTGTGTCAGGCTAACAAAATTTTCTCCGGATCAGACAGACTCGTGCTGTCGTGCTCGTGTTTCACCGATGATGGGTGTTTCTGCACACCTAGCCAAGGATGGGTTTGGGGTTTTTTTTTAGGCATTGATCAGCGCAGCAAATAACCCTGGAACTGCATCCCATGAATGCAAAGTGGCACGCGCCTTTGATGGGTTTGCTATTTAGAGGCCAAGGTTTCTATCAGTGGAATGATTTGCCTCTGCGGTGCCTTGGAACAGTGGATTTGCTTAGAGGGAAGCACCGTTTGCCAGCACAGGGCACGCAGAGGACATCACACCCACGCTGCCCAGCCAACTTAAGGACAGCAGCTGATATCTGCTGGCTTATCAGGCCAGAAAAAGACCTGCCTTTGAGTGAAAGATTCAGTTTTCCAGGATACTCATAAAAAATGTCATTAACCATTTGGCAATGGGCCGTTCAGCTTAAAAGTGAAATTCCTCTTTTGAACCTCACCAAATCAGGATCGTGCTTCTTCCCTGACAAGACAGCAGGACCCAAAATAAAACAAAGCAGCAGCAGGAGACCAAACGAAACACGATGGTGACATTTGTTCCACTTGGAGCAGTGGAGCCACCACTACTTTGGGCTGGAGAACGAGAGCACATGGCAAGAGGTGGTTTGATGAGCTCCATAGATAAGCTTACTGGGTCAGCTCTGTTCTGCAGGTGCCACAGGCTCTGCAGTGAGACAAATCACAGCTGAAACAGGCAAATTCCACCCCTTTGCCACCACTAAATTTCTCATAGCTCTTTCTAGAAAATCCAAAGGGATTACCCAGCTTCTAGATGGATTCCCCACATTTCGTGGGGCGTTCGGCTGCAGGATTTGCAGCGTACGTTGCTCCGCCCGCTTGCTTAGACAAACGGGAGTCTCTACTTGACAAGGTGGCTGCCCCACCCGCCGTGCACCTGAGACTCAGAGAAAATGCCTTTCTTCACGCTCCTGATGAACAGGGATTAGATTAGGGGAGTTCATAGTGCTAGAGGAAGTGTCTCTTCCATAGAGAACCACCCAGTGAAAGTGCGGGAGCAGGACAGCTCTATTACAGCAATTAACTCGGGGTTTTGCCAGAGCACACGCCTGCTGTAACCTGAGCAAGACCCTGTCATGCCTGGGAAGATGGTGCCGACTACCTTGCTCTGGTTGATTCTCCTCTCTCCTTTTAAAGTCTGGTAAGTTTCCGCTTCAGGGAGTTTCATCTCAAGAATGAGTACCCATCTGGTTCCTCAGGTGCCTGTCCCTGAGAGAGGGAATGGGGAGAGTTTCTCTCCTTCTCCCTGCCTTGTATGTTCATAACACTTCTAGGAGCTCAGTGCCTTCGAGGCCTCCACCGGATTTGGCAAAATCGGCCAAGAAACTGCAACATCACCAAAATTGGGGTGGGAGGATCATGCAGGAGCATGTGGGTGGACACGCGGAAGGTGATGCACTAACCTGGGCACCTTGAAGAACAGGCTGAGAAACACATCAGCGGAACCCACTGCCCAGGTTTCCAAAACCACTGGACGAATATTAAACCTAATTACTTGTAGGCAAGTAGACATACTAAAGCTACTGTGAAAACATTCTCCGCTGAAATATTTTTTCTTTACAAGGAAAACTAATTCTGGGCTTATTAAACAGTTTTACTAAATAGAATCACACTGATGAACAGACATGCTTAATCGCCTTCTATAACATAGCTGGGGAATTCGAAAACACGAGCTGAAGCTCCAGACTCACAACCCCCTTCTCAGTGCCTCCTCCTCCGTGTTCCCTGAAAAACAACAAAAAAGATCAGTTCCACCTTCTGGCAGAGATCAGTGACGTACTGCTTTTTAGCAGAGTTGCAGTAGATGATTCTCCAATTTAGGCCAAATTCAGAAGTGAATCTGAAGATGGTTGAGATGCATGTCAGAAGGAAATTGGTCAGAAAATGGATGTCGGGTGGGCGTGAGTGGCGCGGCGCAGTGTAACTCGCAACACCTCGACACTCAGTGGGAGAGTGAAATTGGTTTAAGCGAGAATAACTTACACGGGTTTGGGACGGGGGTGGATGTAGAAGTACAAACTCTGCAAATGGCCTTTTTCTCAGAGGAGAAGAAAAGTACAGGCAGGGAAGGGATCTGTTTGTGGTGAGCAGCGAGTACCAGCCCCCAGGAACAAAGGGTCCTGTTTGCAGGATGTGCCCTGAGGAAAATGCAGATCTGTTCCAGCCTCCCAGAGCTCCCTCTTTCTACTCTGCTTTTCGACTGTCCTGCCAGCCCCACACCCATGCAGAGCGCAAAAGGATTCATTTAGGGTTTGTTGATTAAAAAAAAGTCACAGAAGAACACTGCCAAAGCTGGAGGCGACTGGCAGCCCCCAGCCCATGCGATTTCGGTTTGCAGTTTCCTGAGAGAGGGAATAACGTTTGGTGCTGATTGATTTGGAGTAAAGAAAAAAAGAATTGCTGTAGTAACAGAAAAACGCGGAGCTAAGATTTTGCGTAGATGGCTTATTAGGTCAGAGCTGGAATACGCTTTGATTTGTACTCCTGATGATTGTACACGGGCACTAATTGGCCAAAGAAGCAAAGGATCTTTGTTGCCTTTGTAGTTTAATGAGGAAAATATTGTGTAATGTGATGATTATTTTCTAATCAAAAAGCAGAGGAACAGACTGGGAAAGAAAACCTGTGAGTGAATAAAGACTGTAATTTTAATGAGAATTTCCTTGTGCCAGTTACTTTCTCTGTTCTATAACCAGTTGTTAGACCTAAATATATCCTGATGTTATATAAATACATTAATTAATCTTTAATATTATACCATGTTGAATATTATAGAAATATTTCCCTTATTATGCCGAGCATTTTGCTTGTGCATACTTTTGCTGACAGGTATGGGCCTGCTGAAGGCAACAGGAACCGCCCAGGGACTAAACCGAGGCACTGATGTTTGCAGGGTTGGGGTCTTCTGTGTCCTGTGCTTGAAAACAGGCAAATCGTTGGGTTTGTCTGTAAAAGCAGCCTATGGGCTCCCTCTGGGAGAGCCCTGCCTTCTGGAAAGTGAGGCGGAGACATTTGCTGAGCCAATCCGGAGCCGGATTCTCTCCTCACTTACATCCAACTGTGCAATTCCTTGCAATCCAACGGGATTACCCCACCAATGGGAGGGTATTTTGTTTCCTGAGTGACTTGCTTTGACGTGGCCAGGCTAACTGCATAGATGAGAATAATACCAGCCCAGAGCATTTTCATTAGTAAATCTCAAAGCACTTCACAAGGTGAGAAAAACATCATTGCTCCACTTCACAGGTGGGGAAGCTGAGGTGGGAAGAGGTTGAGGGACTGGCCTGTCCGTCTGGCAGCGTGTTGGCCAAGCCAGAGGTCAAAGCCGGAGGGTCTTCTCCCATCTCTTCCCTCCTCCACATCCTAACCACCAATCCTCACTTCTCAAAACCCGCCCCCTGCCAGTGGGCTCAAGGTACATACTCAAGTCTTCACACTCGGGGCCTCTTGGGGAGGAGCTTTGTAGCTCTCAGCACCTGGCCCTTCTGTCCTGCAGCAAAGCAGAGCTCTTTACAAAGCTGAGCCTAAGGAAGAGGGAGAGCGTGCCCTGTCGGGCACCACTGTATTTTAAACAAAGAACCATGAAGGCTCAGAAGCGATAAAATGCCGGTGATCCCTGCAACGTTTGGAAGGGCAGGTCAGTGCCTCTCTGGGTTGGGAGGACTGTTTGTCGTGGTCACTTCAGTTTGCAGGAAATACTCAGCCTGACTCTGCTGCTTTTGTGTCTTGGAGAAATTGAGTCCGATTCACTGAGCTTTCACATCATAGACTGCTGGGCAGTTGTGGCTGGACTAAGAGTCTCATAGCCAATTACCTGCAGGATTTTAATGAACAAAAAAATCCCAATCTCTCTTTGAAGAATAATCTAAGCAGATATGATTTGAAACGCAGAAGGAGCAGGATCGGTCATCTTTAAAACGGGCATTTCAGTTTGACAGTCAGAATTTTTGAGCAGTCAGTGAACGTAACTGGATCTTTACTGTAGTAAATGTGTATAATAATTAATTTGAGCTTGGTGATTTGTTTCTTTAAAAAAAATAAATCACAATGTTAGGATTCTGTGGCTTTACTCTGATCATTTCAGTGCTCACTACAGTCAGAAGCTGCTGTGAGGTTCCCACTCCTGCTCTTCTGGCAAGTCTCATGATACCTCCTGGCTTTCTCTTAAAACTTCTGAAAGCACATGAATTTGAGAGACCTCAGTTCCAGGGCCTCTCTGGGAAACAAACAAAAAAAAGTCTCATCCTCTGTAGCAGCCTAGAAGTCGATGGAGAACCCATAAACATTAAAAATCTGAATAGAACTAGAAAGAACTATTTGTGTCCATCACACTTTAAGAGATTTGAAACACGTAACTCTCGCATGTTTTAGAGCAGCGGTTTCCTGTCAGTTATCTCTTTAAACACCTGAAAATCTACAAAGCATCTACTAATGAAGATTTTTTTTTTCCTGACTAGTGTATATACCACTGCCAGTGACTGCGGCTGCACGATTGTTATGTGCTTCATCCCTCCCTGAGAGTCTTTTGCCTCTAACCGGCATACGTCCTGGAGAAAAGGGCTCTGGTAATGCTGGTCAAGGATACCTCTTTCTGGCTCTTTGCTCTCTTGGTCTGGAAGTTGCACAGTTTAATTTTTGACCCTACAAATCAGCCAAGCAGCACCTGCATACCCCCCAGGAACAGAGCTGTGATATAAACACGCACCATTTGCAGACAGACATTTTTTGAAATTGCTCTTGCAGAGTGTGATGTCTTCCTTCTGGCCCTTAAATCGTTAAAGTGGGAGGGTTTCCTGCCAAAAAAAAAATCCCTATTTTAAAAAAAGAACAAAAGGGGAAGAGATGAAACATCCTCCCCTTTGCTGGCGTATTGTAGAGGACAAGCCCTCTAAGAGGCAGAGCCAGGGCTGGGACTGCTCTCACTAACAGAACGGGGCCAACTGCCCCCCACGTTCTCTGCAACAACACAATATTTTCCTTATAAAATTGCAGGAGCGTTAATTATCCGGATTCAGTACTAGCAATAGCTATTTATTGAGGCTCGCTGCTTTCCTGCAGGAGCAGAGTCTGGATCCCCAGTGGAACCATTCATCAGCGGTTTGACAATGCCAGTCCTCTGCGGGGCTTTCAGAGCACAACAAAGATTTCTTCACAGCTCCGAGCGACCGGAGCCGGCTCCCGCTGTAGTACAGCTTTAACAAAGGCAAGAAGAAACAGAGTCACTCGCAAACACACATTTCTCCTTTTGTAGCATATTTCTTTCTCTGTGCTTCTCAGAGCACTTCACCCAAGATAGGGAAGTGACATTGCCTGCATCTTACGGAGGGGAGACCGGGGCCCAGAAGGGGAAAGTGACTCGTACAAACTTTTTTGGCTGATGGCTGTCAGAGCAAGGAGCTGCAGCACCAGACAAGTCCTGATGCCCTGGCACTCATCCAGCTGTAGTGAAAGCCGCTCTGCTTCCATGCACTGCAACTGTGGGTTGTAGACAGAAGGGGAAATACAGAGGGCAACGCAAAATTTTATAGCTCCGTTTTATCGTTTGCTGAGCCTCTACTTTCTTCCTTCTTCACTCTATCATCGGCTTTGGGGTCAGGCTGCACACATCCAATATGGCCCTTTGGGCACCAGCCGTATTCATAGCGAGCAGGATCCAGTTTCACTTTGCACAGGCTTTTCTCAGAGCGATTTTTGCTGCTGCTGCTCTTGTTGCAAAACATTTCAATTAATGAGGAATTTTAATTAATTGTAACCCTGCTAAAAACCCAAGACAAAAGCACAAACAGAAGAAGACAGTTGCTCAGGTCAGAGCAGCCCATCTTCAGTGAGCTGCTCTGAGGTTATACAGTATGATTGCAAACGCAGGCTCATGGAAAACCCTGGTCTCTACGGCATTTTGATGTCATAGGGAAATAGAGTGGTGTTACTATCAAGTCAGGAAGCCTATTTTGAAGCTTTGATGGTGACACTGGGTTAACTGTAAAGCCACATCCCCAAAGGCTTACAATGACCTTTTTTTCTAGTTCTTCAAAGAATCAGTTTCACCAAAGCACTTAGAATGTTCTGTGTTTTTTTTATGAAGCTGAAGATCAGGTTGTTTCTAGATGGATTTCACTCGCAGCAAATGAATGAACACAGCTGCAAATTTCCACCTCTGGCTGAGCCGCTTCTCGGGGACATACTGTACACCTTGGGATGTTAATGGCTAAGAGAGATCCCCTTCTTCCTCAGTGCATCTAGAAAAGAAAAGAATCGCATTCCAGCCTTGTTACTTGACATTGTTACAGCCCCCAGTAAATTGTGACTCCTTTGGTAGTGAAGTGATTCAAGTTCCTCTGTCCAGTGGAACAAGGGCCTGAACCAGCACTCAGCGCACAAACTGATTCAACTTTCTGAGCCTGAAAGTCATTTTCTACCCTCTTAAAATGGTTTTCTGCCCTGGTGCACAGTCTGGACAACCCCTAGCGCACCATGAATAATAGATTCTGAAAATCTGTAAAAGCTTTATTTATTCAGACATCTAAATATTTAGAATTTGTTCATATCATTGGCGTGTTTACCCCACCTGCCCTGCAGTGGAAGGTCGCAAAAGGGTTCCCACCTCGTAAACCTGCTGCAAGCAGTATTCACAGTCTGTTGGCTGACATGTGTTTAAGGGCCACAAGTGAAGAAAACGGGATTTCACTCTCGCTCGGTGAATTTGCAGCCCTGCCCCTTCTCTTTCTGGAGAGATAGTTGGATGGGTTGCGTTTTTTGTCATAGAAAGTCCTCTTTAGAAAGCTAATGACAAAGCCACAGGGGTTTTCAGGGTCTTTGCTCACAAAATGACTTAATTCCCCAGTTTTTTTCCAAATGCTGCCGTGGGGCTCATGTGACCCAGTGCAGAGCATCATCTGGATTCAGCTTGTGCTTTTGCCACTAGCACTGCTGCTTTTTCTCGCTGTTTCCCTTCCCACCACAGCACGTGCTGTGCCCCGCTGGAGAGCAAGCAAATCTGCGCAGGGAAGGCCTCTCTCCACGCGCTTGGGTTGTGCTCTCTTGATGGTGGCTGCATTTCCAGGCTCTGCTCAGGCCTCGTGCTGAGCGATTTGGAGCTTAGCAATGGGCAGGTGAGAGATTCCAGTGACTTCCTAAAGTCCTTAAGTGTGGAGGGGATAGATGGGCGGGTAGAAGCCATGCCCCCTCTCAGGGTTTCTTCCTCCACAAAAACTGGTGTCTGTGCCCCATCTCGGGGCTTTCTTCCTCTGCAATAACTGGTGTTTTCTGAGCCGTGCGTTTTTTTGTGAGGCCCAGGTGGCCAGCTCAGCCACATCCCTGGCTACATCTGAGAAGGTGGAGATGAACTTCGACAGAAGCAGAACCATTTTCATGCACTGATACTATTTCTTCTTTTTCTGTTACTCATGTAAATCCGCAGAGCTACACCACCCTCGGCAGTGCTGCTTTGGAGGGTGACAGCGAGGATAGCCACACGCTGTAGCCTGGAGCTGGTGGTTTACTCAGATTGATGAGCTCCTTGTGAAGATAACTGTGACTCAGCTCTCAATCTGATTAGAACAACTTCAAGGATTGAGGTGGAATTGAAGCCCAAGTAAAGTTACTCCTCATCCCCTAGGTTATGCCTGGAAAGCAGCGCTTTGCCTGCATGCGTTTCATTGTCACGAGTGGGACCTTAATGGCAAAACCTCTTGGCTCAGAACTGCTCAGTTAACCTTTTCCATCATCTGAGGACAAGACAGTGCGCTTTAGGGTTTTCCTGTACTAGCGAATTATCGCCCCAATTCCGCAGACCACAGTCACTGCCTGGCTTCCTTAGCTGAGTCAACTCCTAACTCAGGAGGATCCCACCACGGCAGAGACAGCTTCTCGGTTACACTGTGTGTTACATGGGCACAAACAGCAGCTGATGCTGAGCTCCCTCAGCCTTCTCCTCGGGATCCAGGCAGAGAGGGAGCTGAGTGTGTATCAGCAATGGGATCCCTGGGAAAAGGTTTCTAACTGCAGGATTAGTCACAACAGAAATTGCTGTGGTAAGCACTGAATATGACTTGGCTCCATAGATCTTTCATTTGGTGGTGGAGATGTAGGGGAGAGGCTGGAGCTGGTATCGTGACCAGGGAGCGAGCCAGCAGATGATCTGCCCTGGACAACGAGTGCAGAGAGCAACCTCTACCAGGTTGCCGCTCCCCTTTCCAAGCAGGAAAATACAATAAAGTACGGTCATGTTTAACATACTGTTAAACAGCAGGACACTATAGTTCTCTACAACTCCCTGAAAAGCGATTGAAGCGAGGTGGGGTCGGTCTCTTCTCCCAAGGAACAAGCAATAGGACAAGAGGAAACAGCCTCGGGTTGTGTCAGGGGAAGTTTAGATTGGACATGAGGAAAAATTTTTCCCCAGATGAATTATAAAGGCCTTGCCCAAACTGCCCAGGGCAGGGGTGGAGTCCCCATCCCTGGAGGGGTTTCAAAGCCCTGGAGATATGGTGCTGAGGGACAGGGTTTAGTGGTGCCCTGGCAGTGCTGGGTTAGCGGTTGGACTTGATGATCTTAAAGGTCACTTCCAAGCAGAATGATTCTATGATTTTAGGATTACATAATACTTCCCACATACGGGGAACAAAAAGGTGAAATGCAAGAGATGTCTGGAAAAGGAGTGGTGACTCTAGAAGTTTAGTCCTGAAGAGCTGAGGGAGAGGAGACAAGATGTTCTTCCTACAGAATCTGTTAGGGGTGCAGAGGAGGGACACAGAAGGCTGCTTTAGGTAGTGCAGACTGCAGAGATTCCTGTGCTGGCAGGAGGAGATAAGGAAAAGCATAAGCAGGAAACCAATTTCGTTGTGACCCCTCTTCTACCTGGCAGAGGCGCAAGGTGGATTAGAGAGCAGATTGCAAGGGCTGGTGTCCGAGATACCCACCCAGTCCCACATCTCGAGGGTGCCTTAGGCACAGAGCTCTTATCTCTTAGGAAAATGCTTTACATTAGAGACACTCGTGGCTTGAAGGGGGGTGTTGTGTGTAGCACAGCTTCCACAACTGAGGCCCTTCGCTTTTTTAGGTGTGACAAGAGTGCGCTAATCACAGGAACCCCCTGACCCAAAGGGGATTGTGGTTTCTGACTCTGGGTGGCCGGGCCCACTCGGTGCCCAGTGGGATTCGCTGTGCAGAGCCAACCTGCAAACCCATGCTGTGCGAGCACGGCTCTTACTCTACGTCAGGAAAAGCTGATCATCCTATTTTCCTATGGATGCTTTGCCTCTTCCTCCTTCTTCACATGATCTCCACTCGCTGTCTCTTCTCATACTACTTTCTCAATCTTCACGGTTTTTTGCAAACAATTTTTTGGGTTATTTTTCCCTGTGCTTGATTATTTTCTTCTTTTTGTTTTTCTAGACATTTTGGCTTTTCTAATATTTTTCCTCCATAGCAGACTACTTCTTCCTTTCTTTCCTTCCTCCTTTTTTCTTTAACCACAGGTTTTCACAGCCCCTCCAGCTCCGTTATCCTCTCCAGCCTTCCCAAGAGAGGTCTGGAGCGTACATCCCACTTGCCTTCCAAACGTTGACAAGACTGTTTGGAGTATGAGTGACTGACAGACAAATACCAGCCTCAAATACTCTGAATGCTCAGTTACTAATAGCTTTGTTCTTGTCAACACAGTAAGCAAAATAACCCTTGAAAGGGATAGGCCATATTTTTATCCAACCTTAAACTCAGCTTCTAAAAAATAACTTTATGGTCAGCTGTCTGTCTCACTCCCTGGGCTCACGTTCCCCAGGCAGATATTTAGGGGCCTCGTTTTCACTTTGACTTGTCAGGGATCTGTAATTAGACTCTTGGAAGCGTGTTTTCTTCAGAGCCCTTGCCATGCTACATAGGTGGGACCCTGAGGGTGACCCGCAGCTTGGAACTGAGTAGGAAGTAGGAGGCAGGAGATGCTCATCTGGGGCTTTGCTGCACGCTTGGTCCCGTGACACTGACCTGCACAAAGGAACCAAAAGGGGTGAAATTTGAACACTACTAAAAATGATGAATTGATAGCAGAGTGCTAGGGTTTCCCCACCTGTTGAAGACACCACCAACTTCTGATCTTAATTATTTCAATGTATCTTGAAGGAGTTAAGATTTAGAACAGCTTAGGGCAGATAAATAAGGATGTTTCTGTGCTGGCCTTGGTTGTGTATGACCTTGTCTTCCTCCTCTCCTATTGGTCTTAGGACAAGCCAGATTAAGAAGTGATTGCTTCCAAACAGTCTTCAGTTCGTTAAGCTTGTAAACAACAGCAAGGGTAGAAACCATTGCAAGATGGATAAAGCTTAAAAGTGCCGGTTGGGATTTCCCTGTGACGTGCCTGTAAGGAATGTGTGCGACCTAACAGGGCTAATTCATCCTGCGGCGCTCATCTTCCGGTTCTCCCTGCGGTTCCTCTTCCTGCCCGGTCACTCAGGTCCCTCGATGTTGACCAAGGCCACCACAGCCTTCAAAAATGAGAGGTTAGTGAGGACAAGGAGGGGGACCTTCACCTGGGAGGAGGCTCAGGGACCCGGCTTCTGCAGCCCCAGCCCCGCTGTGAAAGCCCAGCAGTGTCCCTTCAGCCAGGCACTCCACGCTACCTGCCCCTGCGGCAACCGAGCTCCAAGCAGCACTTTGACACCCAGCCAAAGCGAGAGCGTTCCAGCTTTGCTGTTCTCTGCTTCCTTACAGCATTTGGTGTCAACACATCCTTCGCTTCAGCAGTGCAGGGTTGGAGACAGCATGCTCGGCAAGGGGCCTGTGCTCCCAGCTCTTTCAGGCTGGAAAGAAGCCAGGGATCGTGATGGTTGGAGGCGGGGGGGAGCTGATCTGTTTGGGATTTTTTTTTCCCTGCTCCCTCGCTAGGGATACAAACTGAAAAGACTTTTGTGGTGGCAGCATTAGAGGCTGCTGCGTTTGAAGTGCTGTTGTTCATTTGTAAGGGGTGACTTGTTTATGCACAGCAGCTCTAAAGCAATTACTACTGTGCAAATGGAGAGAGGCAGCTTTTTCCTGTATGGATCACTCCTGAAACTCAATCCAGGGGTGGGGAAAGCAAGACCACCAGCTTAGGAAAAGAAAGAGGGATTACAGGCATGAATGTTGCTGTACCTGAACTTAGTAACGAGGGATGCCATCAAAAATTAACAAGCAGCCGTATAAACAGCACTGTGTAAGAGATAGTGTTGAGCATGGCGTGAGCATGCAGTGGGCTGCTGAGTGCCCACGTTGTTTTTATTGGCTTTCAGACTGAGAGGATGGTTTTCCTGACATGATCTGGTCCTGCTCCCAGTGCTGTTCAGTATTCTCATTCATGTTGGGGGTAGCAGTGTAAGGAAAGTACAACACAGAAGAAGACATGTCTCAAAAATACTGGGAAGGAGCTGCAAGGGCTGAGGAAGACAGCATCAGAAACAGGGCTGCTGAAACGGGCCAGGAAAAACAATGAGGTAAAACTCATAACGAATATAAAGGTGCTGCATTTCAGAGGGAAGAACTAGACTGTCCCAGAGCTGCTACTGTCCTGTGTGTGCTTCATCCAAGTTAAGCCAAAATCTTATGTCGGTGCACTCGGTGCCAAGCAGGCTCCCTGCAGGAAAGAGACTCCACTTTGGAGCCGAGAGCTGGGATCTCAGTGAAAAGAGCAAAGGGAACCTGCTTCTGCTGGCCATGGGAGCTGCAGCATTAAGGGAATGAAATACCCCTCAGGCACTGCTCTGCACAGGCAGGGAGCAGAGCACATATCCTTCCCCAAGCATACGCTGCTTCAGGATGCCACAGCTGCACAGTCATTCGGGAGGAGGGTGGTCAACCAAGTGTACTGGCACTGCTGGGAAAGGCTTTTCTCTCCAAACTCAGAGGTATCTTTTCCGCTGGTGGGGCTTTTTCTGTTCGTTTCTCAGTTCCAACTGGATATGGAGAACCCAGCCCAGCTGCAGACTTGAAGACACTGTTTTAAGGCAAGACCTGTCAGGAGGAATGAGGCATTTTGATGGCGAGTGGCTTACACTGTGACTGTCACATGTGCGCAGGAGAGGCAGTGTTTGCCTTTGTGCCTGCTGTCCTTTCCGAGGACAAGCAAGAGCCAGTGCAGTGTTTTTCTTTGGCCATTCAGCATCGAGTGTACCAATAATAGGACAGTCACATGGGCTAAGTTTAGGGGAAGGGACTGCGTCTTCTTCACAAGGGACAGAGCCGGCACACTGGGGACAATGCTGCTACTCACCTAATGAAGGAACGTGCAGGTCTTCGGCAAGTTTCTCCAGGTGCCTTTGTTCGTCACATAAAGCTTTGGTGCCCTTGGTACTTGCGATGTGAAAGATGGATCAGAATTCATATGCAAAAGCTTCTGCCAGTTTAAGAGGAAAGGTCAGAAAAGTTTCTTCAGCCTTCAAGAGAGCGGTGGGGTGAGGGACAGCCAGGTTGCCTGTTGCTCAGTTTGGAGAGATTGTCAGCTCTAGCCCCTGGTAATAGGCAAATGGGTCTAGTTGAAAACCAGCTCTGTAGAATTACAACACCTTCCTTCCCTCCAAGTAAGAAGAGGTTAAAGAAAAGCTTGTGGAGGATAGATTGAGATGCATTCAGACTTCACAGATCAGATCAGTTCATGATGTAATGGATTGCATTGTGAGGAGCGCCTTGGGAATCCCCGTCACTCTTGAATCTTTCTGCGAACAAAATCCCAAACCCCACAGCTGGCCACAAAAATCCACATTTTCCTGTCTGACAGAACACCCGTCTGCTTTGTAGCACATGCATGAGGACAGGACACATTGCCCAGATGATTAAAAAAAAGTGAGTTATATAGGAGGATGGTAGGGCGAATTTCTCTGCCTAAACTTTAGTGATCAGCCTGCTGCAGACCTCCGGCCAAATTCTCTGCTGCAGGACTGCCAGGTACAGTAATTCCATGGGGCCAGGTCTGTGTGCAGGTGTCAGGGAGCACGAGAACTCAGAAACCAAATGATGGAAGTTCACCCAGTCAGAGACTTTTGCCACCACGTTTCTTCAGTGGATTTTTACTCACCACAGTTGATGTGTTTTTTTCATTTCTCTGGCAACAGTCTGGTTTTCACTCCCATTTTCTAGATATTCCCCATCTGTTCCCTCCCTCTGTTTTTTTCCTGAGCATTTTCTGCTGCAAGTCCAGCAGCCCTCAAGTTCTTGTTGAACTTCTGAACCCAGCCTGCTCAAGTGGGTGCTATATTAGGCAGGACAAGTCAAGCCAGCTCTAATTCTGATCATAGCAATCGCGTTTTTGGAAAATAATTGACAAACATTCTGCATTTAGACAAAGCTTGTCTAAAGGAGGGAGAATGCTTATGTTCTGCAACTCTGGTCTGCAAAGCTCCAGTGTTCAAGTAGGACATTTTAATAACATCCTTCATGGACAAGTGTTTTGCTTGGAACCTTTTTTTCCTCCCTCCACTCAGACAATTGTCAGCGAAGGGACTTGCAGGGAACAAGATGGAATTAAATCTATTCAGAAAATTAGAACAGTCTGCATTTCTTTCTTTCTTTCTGTGCTGGATTCATTACTAGCGGGTCTATAATCTGCATTTTTTTGCCTGAAGCACCCTCCCACTCTTACTTCTTCAGAGCGATGCTGCTATTCGCACAGAACAGGTCCTCCCTGAATGGATTACAGCTCTCAGTCAAAGGCTGGCCGATGACAAGGGAAAAACAAACAAGTGCATTCCCAGGGCCCAATCCAGCTCTTGGGGTAGAAAACAGAAACCATCGTGGATTTCAGCAGAATTTCTCTCCAGCCCTTAACAGCCCCGTTGCTGATTTCACAGGGCCTGGGAAATTGAGGTTGTAAGGACTCGGAGTGGAGTAGGTTGTGTTTCCATCAGCAGGTAGCTCGAGGGGCTCTAGCCCACAGTTCCCCCCGACAGCCACGCTACAGACCGGCTTCGTTTGAACTCGCACACATTTGCTTTCCATGTGACATGATTCCTTCTGCTGCCGCAGGTTTGCAAGGTTTTATCAAACTGTGAGCTTCTGGGTGGACAAGCTGTTGGAAGAAAGGATCCCAACTGCCAAAGGGAGTGGGGTAGCGAAGGGCAGCGCTGAGTGAGCCAAGACCGATGTTAATATTCGTGCTCCAAGAAAAGGAGAGTGAATAAAATAATGAAACGAGGGGAAACTGAAGGAAAAACGAGACAGAAATAAGTACGCTGAGGTAGGAAGCTACGAGGGAGAGGACAAGAGAGACCTGAATTGAATGATCAGGAAATCTTGTTGGTCTTGAGGCGGAAATAATCCTCTGAGATGAGGCTGTCGCTCACAGCCTGGCTGGAGGGTCTGCCTGCCTCCTGCTCAAGCACCCCTTGATCTGGTCCCCTCTGCACCCCTGGCACATATTTCCCTGGCTGTTTAAACAGCTGATTTCTTTTTATTTTTCCCACTCCTTCTTTGCCTGCTTCTGCAGCTGGGGCCCAGTGCTTGCAGTGATAATAGGCTCACTGTGACTTTGAACGAGGAGGACTTTTATCAGCCCACCGTTCCTGTTATGTACTGTGGTTTAGAGTGATAATGAGGATTTGGGTATGTAAAGAAATCCTAAAGTACACATGGAAATCAACACAAGGGAGTGCAACTCTGAGCGCTGGGCATTAGTGGCTCTGACTGGGGGAGCGAGTACTTAGCACAGGAAACCAAAACCGGGCAGACAAAAGCCACACGTAATCTTCCTGCCTGGCAAACGCTGTTTATCTTATTTGTTTAAATGGCTGCAGAACAGAACCCTTTTCTTTCCTTTTTTTGCTCTGGAGCAGTGTTACAGTTTAGCAGTAGCAGTGCATGGTCTCTTGCATGGCTTTGACAAGGAAACCATCTCGGATCGGCCCAGTGGGGGCCTGGGAGGTGGTCTGGAGAATCCAGGAACCATGAGTCTATTGCCCCACTCCAGAAATTAAAAGAATTGAAGAACTCATTATTAAGTCTGAAGAACAAATTAAATACAAGGGGAGGGGAAGTTCTGTAAGATTAATGTTATTTTTGGGTAAAAAATGTGAAATGCTTCCTTGCCAGGGACAGTTTCTAGCAACAAACATCAACTGCGGTTACAAATACTCCTGCCAACGGACACGCGCCGGCTTGGAGTGCGCAGCAGCGTAACTGCACGTGCGAGCGGGGTCAAAGAGCCTTGGTTTGCTACCAGATTCCACAGCAGTGCAAATCATCGGGAGTGTTCCTGGCATTCAATTAGTGCTCCCATCTATAATTTGAGAAGCCTCATTCTAAGGTGGGGGGGATACATCAGGCTTGTTGTTTCTGCTGTCAACGCTGGTACTAAAAATAACTGCATGAATGATATTATGGAAGGTGGTCAATAGATAAATTTTGACTGGGCAGCAGGAAATATTTCTAATGATGAAATTATTATTGCTGTGGATTATTTTTCCTAGAGAAGAGGCGAAAGCCTCATTGCCCAGAAGCTTTTAAAAGGGAGATTTAAGAACAAAGAGAACAATCTTGCATCACACCCTGATATTCTTGAGTGTTTGGGGGTCCCTGAGAGGTATCAGTGAATAATGGCTGTAGAAATCTCACTTCCATTAGCCAGATGAAGCAGCCCCAAGACCAAGTCAGGTTCCTTGGGTTGGCAGCAGTAGACTGGGGAATCTGGGGGCCCAGTTCTCCTCTTCAGAGGGCCAAATCCTGGCCACTTCTGAGCGTGCATGGACTGCCTGCTGCCACATTTCTTGACAGGAGCTGCTGCAGCCGCAATACTCCCAGGCCAGCAGCTCGGTTGGGCTGCGGTGGTGTTGCACAAGCTGCTGCAGAGACCTACCACTTAACTCGTCCTTCCTGTGAGAGGTGCTCCTGGCAGGCCTGCTGGTATCTGGGCAGATAGGTCTGCTGTCTGTCCCCTGAAAGGGACGGCACCTCAGGGTGCTCAGGCTACAGGGTGTGGGATGGGGACCCCTCGGGACATCACAGCCTGCACCTTCGAGACTTTCCTTGAGCTGTGGTTTGATTTCCTGGAGGGCACGTTGGAGCAGTTTCAACGTGTGCTGCCTTGGTGAAGTCCCTGAGAGGCCAAGACACAGAGGAAGGAGAGCAGCTGTGCTCTACTAGTCCTTGGGGATGCCTGCAGAACGTTTTTGCCAGGGTTCCTTGGTTCATCAGTCTCATTCCCATCTTCCCCATTCCCTTGCCCCTTTCCCAGGCTCTTGTTTTGGCCCTGGTTGGGATAAACGTGATTTCCAGCTCTCCGCTCCGGTTCCTGAGCAGAGGTTGCTGCGGACTCGTCCACCCAGCCCTGCCCGCACCCTGCCAGGGCAGCCGAGCAGCGTTTAGTCTGAGTTATTCCATTTGACTTTATCAATTGATTGGTTAATGAGCCACTTGTTTGCCTTAGGTTAGTCAGCACTATAGCCTCTGCTTATAGATTAGGTCCTGCTTTTTATCACGCATTTCCCCATATCCCCATAGTAGGTTGTAAAGCTGTTGTACAGATACTAGTGAGCTACAATCATCGCTCTTTGAAGAGGATGCTGTGCTGCTTGGGAAACTCAAAAGTTTTGAGAAACTAAATGACATGTCCAAATTTTCCTTGATACTTTCTGGAAAAAAAATGACGCCTACCCCATCAAACCAACGCATCACACAAATGCCAGCCGTGCACTCTCGGGGGGGGGGGGAAGAGAGAGTCCAAGTAGTGTACGCTGATTAAACCCTCCAACCAAACCTCTCCAAAAGGTGGGAATGTTTTACACCAGAGACAGTTAAATAATACTAGAGATAAGCTTAAACTCTGATGCCCAGATGCGGAGTAAATTTATTACGAGGCAGATTTACCAAATCTTACTGGATGCTTTATCATGCGGTTCAGTCGCTTTGAACTGCGATACGTCTGCTTCTCAGCTGCTCTTGGGAAAGACTTAGAGCCATTTGCAAATTAAACCAACAAGGAATTTCTCAGTTGAAGATGAGGACATGGAGGATGACAAAGACTGATGAAAATAGTAGGAGGAATATACTCATTTTCTGAGATGTTTGTCACAGCGGTCGCTCCCCGGCGTGATGGGCAGGCACATTTACACATCCATTTAAATGCGGTTCTGCTCTCGGTTATTGTGTACCTAGAAAGCTGGTCGTGGGCTGCTGAACCTGAACTAGTCCTTACACAGCAACAGCTGCTTGTGCCACGGCACCTGCTGCTTTTGCTAGGTTCTGGTGGCCGCCAGGCAGTGCAGCGGATAGGGCAGAGGTGCCGGGCGTGCTCACTCCCGGATGGCAGTCTGGAGAGGCTCGCTTCCCAGCAGTCTCCGTCTTGTTTCTTGGTAGTGCAGCACTCCTGGGGCTCCATTAAGAGAATACGGGCCTGGCAAGGAGAACTTAAGTGCCAGTCTGGCTCTAAGCCAGACTTTCAGAGAGCGTCTGGCCAGGGTACCCCAGACACTTGATTCTTGATGGCTCCCTTCTCCACTGGCAGGAGCTGCCTTGCCAAAAGCTGACAGCAAGATCTAGGAAAATGCAAGCACCCCATGTCTCACCTGTCGAGCGTGGGAGAGGCTGCCCTGAGCCCTCGGTGTGCCAGGGGGACCGGGGCACCCTCAGGATCCCCTCAGGTTGGCTGAGCCAGCCCAGGGACAAAGGGCAGCTCCTCTGCTTTCTGCCAGTGGCCACTCTTTGATCTGCTGATCTTACAGGAAGTCTCCCAGTTAGAGCCACGTCCTTCTCTCCTGCTGCCACCAAGAGGTCATGGGACAGTTCTTGGATCTGTTACAAAGCCCCAGCTCACTCTGCAGAGCAAGGACAAATAATTATTTGTGGTCTTTTGGCAGTGGGTGCCTTCGTTGTGACGTGTGTGTTCTTCCACTACTCAGTACAGGCATGGGAATATTTGGCAGCACACTGCCTCCCAGTCCCACCCAGTGTCCCAGCAGCATCATCGGGGAGCACTGAGCAGCTGTCCCAGCTCAGAGAGACACACAGTGGGGCTCCAGAGCAGAGCTCTTGGTGTGTCCTCTATGCTGGAAAATGCCACAAGATGCTGAGAATGCCTAAGGTCTTCAAAACTCTTTTTCAGCCATATTGCATTGGAATAGCTCAGCTCAAAATCTTGGGGAAATGTTGGGTAAAAATTGTTCCTTCGTCCTTCTCAAGGCAGTTGTAGGTGGGAGATGTGGAGCTGAGGCAGAGCCTTGTCCCTTTGCCACAGGTAAGGTACCTCTGGATGTTTGTGCCCAATTAGACCAGTCAAGGTCTTGTCCCCCACTGGTATTTTCTAAACATTACCTGCATTTGAGAATCCCTGAAGAGTTAACGTTATTTGACCGAACCCTTTTGGCAGGTGGCAGGGAAAAGCTGTGCATTTGTCTTCCTTTCAGATAACCTGTTCTCTGAGTGCAAGAGTAGAAGTTATGATTTAAATATACCCAAATGCATGTAATTAATCACAAGTGCAACATACCTCCTTCCTGCTGCGAAACCTTATTAACAGTGTGGGCGGAATCCTAAAATACCGTATCTGCCGTGTTTCAGCTCAGATGGTTCAGCTTGGAAAGCCTCAACGCAACGAGGAGACCTGAGCAGCCAGGCTGCAAGGCTTCAGCCCCGTCATCCGAGGCTGCTGAGCACAGCTCTCACCACCTCCTCTTTGAGAGGTCTCTGCCTCTGCTTCATCCAAGCCGTGTTTTAGCTGTAGGCAGAACCTTCCGTGAGCTTCCAGTGAGTACAGGCAGCAGAAACTTTGCAGCCCAGTTAGGCAGGCAAGGGTTGGATTTTTGCTACCTGAAGCAGCAGCTGCGACAGAGGCCAAACTGCCATTCCTCTGCCCATCACATCTGCGTGAGACCTCCCCATTTTGATCGCAAAATTCGCCATCGTCAGAGGATCCATTGCAGTTTTGGGGATTTTCTCCCCAGCAGCCAGAGTACTCCCCCTTGGACTGTGATCTGTGGGGTGTGGTGCTTGATTGCATCCTCTAACAGCAAGGCGGCCCGCTGCAGAACTGGGAGTACCGTGACTCAAAGATCTCCGAGCTGAGATTAGCGGAGGCTAATGTCAGCTTGGCAGCACACCCAGGGGCTTGTGGCAGCACACTGCGCAGAGATGGGGCCCCTGAGCTCTAACCATGCCAGGGTAGATGGACAGGATATGAGGAACAGCGTAATCGCCCTTTCCAGAATTGATTCCTTCTTAGCTTAACATGTTAAAACATCAAAAGTACTGAAAAAAAAACCCCATCTGCTACCAGAGCTAATCAAACACATCAGTTATTGCTTCAGAAAGACAGTTGCTGCTAGATTTGATATCCCAAAAAAGCAAAGCTGCTTTAAAACATCTTTTTATTTTAGCTGAGTGTTTTCATGACAGCGCACGGTCCCTAATGAGTGCTAGTAGAGCCAGCACACACAGAACAAAGATGTCAACTGTGCAGAGATCAGTGCTAGGCGCAGGGGAGGTTGCTCTGAATCCCAAGGAACCTCAGCAGAATGGAGGGCTTTAGGAGCTGGGTTAGGATCTGGGTACATCCTACCGACACCTGGCTTTGATATCCTGAGAGAGTCATGCGCTGGCCCTTAATATCTGGGAAAAGCGCTCCGTACTGGTGGGATTCAGTGCTGATCCTGGCGAGGAAGAGGCTCCATACATCCCTTTGCTTCCTCTCTTGTCCACAGAATATTTGCTTATGGAGAGCAACGTCTGGAAAGGTTTTGAAAGGCAAAGTCACCTTCCAGCTATCTAAACACTTCAGATGAGGCAGATGGGAAAGCAAAAATATTATTCAGGTTTGAGCAGTAAAACTGACATTGAACCCATTTGCCTCATTTTGCAGGCTCTGATGATAGTTAATGACAGCTTACAGAACTTGTAAGTGATCTAAAAAAGCCATAAAAAGCTGCTTTGTGTCCTTGTTCAGGGGATGAATTTAACAAAACCATTACAGGGCTTTAAAACACTGTTTTCACTTTCCAGAACCAGCTCTGGGATGATCCAGCTGCAGTTGGATCCCCCTTGCATCTAAGAGAACATTTAAGAGGATTAATCCCAATAATTTTAATTCAACAAAATGACCTTATGTAACATTACTGAGGAATTAATGAGAATTCTCTCATGTGGGTCATCACCAGCCTGGTGGATTTTTAATTTTTTTCCCCCGAGGGATCTCATTGGTCTTGGGCAGGGCGCGGACAAAGTCGATTGACCGCGTAGCACATTGCATAGGATCAGAAGATAAGTGACTCGGAGCAGGAACCCCTTTTTCTTCCCGGAGTTATTCTTGGGGAATGCACAAAGATGAGCACAGCTGTCAGCCTCCACTGGTGCTATTTGAAACCCATTTGGCTCCGAGGCTTTTTCCACAGAAAAATGCAATCTCATCTAATGCAAATGTTACTGCAGGAATCTGTGGAGTCCAACTGCCATTTTTTCTTCTAAAGAAAGCCCTGATCTAATTGTTTTTGACTGTGTTTCTTTGCTGTTCTTACTGAGCCGAGCAGGATGCATATTAAAGCTAATTAGGTGCATGTAGGGTATTCAATATTTGATCTTAATATTAAAGGCCTCAGGAGAGGGCACATTATCAAAGTTACACAACTGCAAATTTTAGTGAAACCAAACTATGCCGGTGGCATCACATTGCGCAAAACCCAGGTCTGGCCGCTCCCTGTTCGGTGGGGGCCTTGGGGCTCTGGAGCAGCCTCGCCTGGGTCCTTGCTCGCACTTTTTGCTTCCCATCTGGGCACATCTGGCTTTGGGGAGTGTAAGAAACTACTTTGGGGCAGAAAGAAAGAGAGGCTGTTGTATCGCTTCTGTATTAGCAAGCAGGCCGGATTGTTTTCATTCTGCTGACTCCACCCCTATACCACCACCCTCTGTCTCTGTGATATAGGGTAAGGCTCTGAGGTTTGTCTTTGGTGCCGAGCCAGCACTTGAGGTCAGGCCCTCAGCATTAGATGGGGACTCCATCACTTTCCTTGGCAGCCTGGGCCAGGCCTTGACAACCCTTGAAGGGAAGATACTTTTCCAAATAATCCAACCTAAATCTCCCTTGGTGCAACTTGGGGCCGTTTCCTCTTGTCCTGTTTCTTGTTCCTTGGGAGAACAGACTGATCCCACCTGGCTCCAACCTCCTTTCGGGGAGTTGTTGAGAGTGAGAAGATCTCCCCTGAGCCTCCTTTTCTCCAGGCTGAACAACCCCAGCTCCCTCAGCTGCTCCTCACAAGACTTGTGCTCTAGACCCTTCCTCAGCTTCGTTGCCCTTCTCTGGACGCGCTCCAGCCCCTCAGTGTCCTTCTTGAAGTGAGGGGCCCAAAACTGAATCCAGGATTCAAGAGGCAGCTTCCCCAGTGCCAAGTGCAGTGGGAAGGTCCCTGCCCCAATCCCGCTGGCCACACTAGTGCTGATCCAAGCCAGGATGCTGGTGCCCTCCTTGGAGTGTACCTCCACGGCCCAGCACAGAGCCTGACCAACCTCCACAGGAACCAGTGGCTCCCTGTAAATGATGAGCTCGTTTATACCATCATTGACCCTTAGGAGCAGGGTAGTGTGACCAGCTGCCAGGACTCCTCTAGGCACCAGCGGCCACTGGTCTCTGCAAGAAAAAACCTCTGATTAGGGTGCCAGGGGTGGGCAAAACCACTGGTACGGTTGCCTCTGTGCACAGGTAGGTTTGGTGTGGGTAATGCTTATTCTTATGGGATGCTTCATTTTCCCGTCTTTGTGGTGTTAGATTTCAAAAGACGACTTCATCCCCGTTGCATCTGGGTGGGGCAGTGGGATGGTAGCTGGATTTGCTCTGCCTGCTCAACCTTCCCTTCTTTTGAAGTGTCAGTACTGGCATCTTTCACTTATCAACAGGAATTAATTACTTTCGGGATGCAGTAGGCTGTTTATGCTCTTGAAATTGTTTTATACACACACTTAACAGCAGAGTATTTCACTCCACCGCTTCCTGTTAGAAAACATAAATGCCAGAGCAGTCCTCACACAGTTTACTCTGGGGAGGGCCATTGGTGCATCCCAAACACAGGGGACAAAACCCAGCCCAACGCTGCAATCCGATGAAGGACACGTGGCAGGGAGCTGAGCACGCAGACCAGGAAATCATCTCTCCACTGCAGCGTGCAACCCAACTGGGGATCACCCCTCAAGACGGCCCAAAGCCAAAGTTAAACATTAATGTAGAACTCAATCAAAAAAAGAAAAAAATCATCGTAATTTAAAGAAGACGGAGACCTGCCTCCACAAAGCCCCAGGATTGCAGGGACACGGCACCATGCTGGGAGTTGTTTTCTTTAGTCCACTTATTTCTGGTTTTGGTCTGTGTTAAACTGGAAATGAAGAGTACTCTGCATATATTTTATAGATCTGAAATCGAAGGGCTTTGGGAAGATGCAGCATCCAGCTCCTACCTGCCTAGAAGCTAATCATCGTTAGCTCAATAGCTGCTCAGCTACAGGCAAAAACAAGATGGTAACAAAATCCTTCCTGAGTAGACACAAGAGACTTTCTTCTGAAACATAATTTTCTAGCTTTTTGGCCAGCAGGGAAGGTGCAGAAGCTCGTCCCTGGCTTTAACTTTAGCTCCTGAAGGCATCGGAGTTAGGTACAGGCGTTGATCTCAGGCACGAAGAGAGCGAGAGCTCTTCTGCCTGTCCGGGTCCGTCAAACGTTTGCGACTGGTTTGAATAATCTCCAACCATTTCCAGGGTCATAGATTTTGGCGGCATTTCAATCTCCTGATGGATTTGCTTATATTTTAACACAGACCAGCTGGTTGGTTAGAATAATGTCTTTGCATGCAAGAAATACTTTGGTGGTAAGAATTCCATTTGAGTGACCCAAAGGTATTTCCTCCAGGCAGGAGTTTTCCTCCAGCTGGGCGTCCGTCACAGGGCTTTGTCAGTAGTTCTTGGACCGGTGTTAAAAATCCAGGTTGAAAAAAAAATTCGCTTTTTAAAATGATCTCCATTTGTGGTTTTTCAATGACCCTGACTAAGGAAGCTGTTTTTCTTTTCACAAAAGCAGGCATGTGGGCAAACAGTCATCTTCATCTCCGTCTCGGAGGATTTCTTGTGGGAATAGGATGTACAACGTGTCATTCAAGCGCAGCCAGAGGGGAAAAAGAACGAGAGTTTTGAGAGCCTTGCCCCCTGTCACGGAGCTCTGAACTGTGCCTTTGCAGGCTTTGAAACACAAGGTCATGGGCATCTGGGTTGATTTAGTTTAACATAATCCAGGAGTTTTTAATCGCATTTCAGGCTATTAAATGAGAAGAGAATCACTGGAATTTAGCTTCATAACTCCCCTGTAAACAAACTTTTTAACCTCATATCAAGATAAAAATAAATTTTAAAGTAGCTGATTACCTCTAGCAGAAGATTTTCCATCAAAATTTGATCAACCCCTTCCTTGCCCTATGAATTAAAGTCATATTTTTGCATTATTGTTTTTCCTCATTTGCAAACAAAGCTCACAGGGTTTTCTTCAAAATTAGGGTTTTTTTTCTTGTGACTCGAGCTCTGCCCAGCCTCTCCAGAATAACCTGCTTGATTCTGACATGAAACAGCAAATATTCTTTTTACAAGGAAAAGAGAGGAAGAAGGGAGAAAAAAAAAATCTGAGAAGTTTACTGAGCAAAAACTAGATTTGTGGGTGTGGGTGTGTTCATTCCAAAATTCTTTACATAAAGTCCACTTTGAATCAGTCTGTACACTGAAGGTATGGGTACGAATGGGGCAGAAGCGCATCGGTGGGCAAATGCTCAGCTGTGCCTTTCATGCCATGTCCCTTCTGCTGTGTCCCAGGTGATCTCCGGCCCAGGTGATCTCCAGCCCAGGTGATCTCTGGCCCAGGTGATCTCCAGCCCAGGAGATCTCCGGCCCAGGTGATCTCCGGCCCAGGTGATCTCCGGTGGTCGCAAGTAGCTCTTTACACTCTATAGCAGCTCAGGCTCTTTGTATGGGCTGGGAGGCTCTCCCTGCCCGTGTTGTCCTTGGGGATTTGAGGAGCTCCCCATCAAGAGCATTTAGGAGGCCTGAGCTTCCCCACTGTGGGAGGAGATACTGCAGAGGAGCAGACAGCCCTCCAGGTGGGAGTGGTGGATGCCGCACAGGGTACCACCAGCAGCTGAAACCACCTCAGCGTCCCAAAGCCACAAGAGGCAAAACTCCTCGCTGTGGCACAAGGGGCTGTAGGAAAGATGTGCCGTGACCTTGGAGTGCCTTAATTTGTCCAGATGAAGGTGAGGAGCGAGGACTGCTCTTATAGGAACTGGACCATTCATTTGCAAGGTATTTGCTTGCGATATGCTTGGAGTGTAATAATCTCCTGGTGATTTCTTGCCTGGTTTTATCCAAGCAAATCACTGTAATTTTGGGGATGTGCATTGATACAGGAAAGCTTCATTCAGCTGGAAACATCTTGTGATTGAAAATAAATCACCTTAGGTAAAACAGAAGCAGTATGGGATTTATTTTCTCTGCTAGGCAATGGGAAGTCTCTACTTACATCTTTACAACAAGGCAGACAGTCTGAAGCCACGCAAAGTTCCCTGAATTTAGCAGGAAACATTTCAGAGGCATTGGCTCGACGTTTTGGAGTGATGTCACAGTGCAGGAGGTGAGGCAGGGCTGTGTCAGGGCTGTGTCAGTCACACAGTCACAAAATCATGGAATCACAGGATGTTAGGGGTTGGAAAGGACCTCAAAAAATCATCCCGTCCAACCCCCCCTGCCAGATCAGGAACCTAGAGCAGGTCACACAGGAACAGGTCCAGGTGGGTTTTGAACGTCTCCAGAGAAGGAGACTCCACCACCTCTCTGGGCAGCCCGTTCCAGGCTCTGTCACCCTCACTGTGAAAAAGTTTTTCCTTATGTTTACATGGATCCTCCTATACTACAGTTTGTACCCGTTGCCACTTGTCCTATCATTGGACGTCACTGAGAAGAGCCTGGCTCCATCCTCCTGACACTCGCCTTTTACATATTTATAAACATTAATGAGGTCACCTCTCAGTCTCCTCCAAGCTAAAGAGCCCCAGCTCCCTCAGCCTTTCCTCATAAGGGAGATGTTCCATTCACTCCATCATGTTTTGGCTCTTGTTGGACTCTTTCAAGCAGTTCTCTGTCCTTGAACTGAGAGCCCCAGAACTGGACACAATATTCCAGATGCAACCTCACCAGGGCAGCAGGCGGGGAGGAGAACCTCTCTCGACCTACTAACCACACCCCTTCTAATGCACCCCAGGATGTCATTGGCCTTCTTGGCCACAAGGGCCCATTTCTGCCTCATGGTCATCCTGCTGTCCACCAGGACCCCCAGGTCCCTTCCCCTTACGCTGCTCTCTAACAGGTCAGTCCCCAACCTATACTGGTACTCGGGGTAGTTCCTTCCCAGATGCAAGACTCTACACTTGCCCTTGTTGAACTTCATTAAATTTCTCCCTGCCCAACTCTCCAGCCTGTCCAGGTCTCGCTGAATGGCAGCACAGCCTTCTGGCGTGTCAGCCACTCCTCCTAGTTTTGTGTCGTCAGCAAACTTGCTGACAGTGCTCTCTGTTTCCTCATCCACGTTGTTGATGAATATATTGAATAGTACTGATCCCAGTACCAGCCTCTGAGGGACACCACTAGATACTGGCCTCCAACTAGACTCAGTCCCATTGACCACAACTCTCTGACTTCTCTCCTTTAACCAGTTCCCAATCCACCTCACTGCCCGATCGTCCAGACCACACTTCCTCAGTTTAGCTGCGAGGATGCTGTGGGAGACAGTGTCAGAGGCTTTACTGAAATCAAGATAAACAACATTCACTGCTCTACCATCATCTATCCACCTGATTATGTCCTCATAAACATGACTTCTCAGTAAAACCATGTTGACTACTCCTAGTGACCCTCTTATCCTTGATATGCCCAGACACGGCACCAGGGATAAGTTGTTCCATCACTTTTCCAGGGATGGAGTTGAGGCTGACCAGGCTGTAGTTACTCAGGTCCTCCTTGCCAGTTTTGAAGAGTGGAGTGACATTTGCTTTCCTCCAGCCCTCAGGCACCTCCTATATTCTCCAGGACCTCTTGAAGATTATGGAGGGTGGCCTAGCAACGACCTCTACCAATCTCCCTCAGCACTCGCAGGTGCATCCTATCCGGGCCTGTGGACTTGTGGATGTTCAGTTTGCTTAATTCATCTCTGACCCAGTTTCAACTGAGGCAAAATCCTCCTTCCTCCAGACTTCCTCTGTGGCCTTGAAGATCTGGGACTCCTTGGAGCTGGCCTTAGCAGTAAAGACTGAGGCAAAGGTGACATTCTGTAACTCCACCTTCTCTGTATCCTCAATTACCAGGGCACCCACTTCATTCAGCAGTGGACACACGTTTGCCTCCAACATACTTGAAAAAGCCTTTCTTGTTGTCCTTGCCCTCCCTCGCCAGGTTTAGTTCTAAGGAGGCCTTAGCTTTCCTTGTCACATCCCTGCATTCTCTGACACCCTCCTTGTATTCCTCCCAAGTGGGCAGCCCCTTCTTCCATGTTCTATAGACCTCCTTCTTCCAGTTAAGTTTATTCATCAGCTCCCTGCTCAACCATGAAGGTCTCTTAACTCTCTTGCTCGATTTCTTACTCTTTGGGATGCTCTGATCTTGAGCTTGGAGGAAATGGTGCTTGAATATTAGCCAGCTTGCTTGAGCCCCCAGTCAGGAGAGGAGAACCTGTATGCAAAGCTGCGAAAGGGATGGAGGATACCAAGCACTGGAAGGAAGAAGGGGAGAAGGGGTGTCCACGACAGGATCCACTGCTGAGTGCTGCCGTCTCCCTTCCTCTGTCCCAAGGAGGGCAAGAATCATATGTTGAAATGTCTTCAGATCAGAGATGTTTAAAGAGCTTCTTACTACATACTTATAGGCCCTGGTGGCGCCATCTCAGAAATACAAATGCTTCTTCTTGAGAGCTCTTGGAGGTCAGGTGAGGTACCAGAAGACAGGGAAAAAATGTAAACATGGTGTCTATCTCTAAATATAGAGGGAGAAAAGAGGAGGAAGGATTATAGACCAGTCAACTTCTAGAAGCTTTCAAGAGAATTGAACTATCAGTCAAGCGATTTGCAAGCACCTAGGAGATAAAAAGGGAGATGAGTGACATCCCACACGGATTAAACAACAATGAGGCATGCTCAACTCAGCTCATTTGATTTCTCGGCAGAAGGAGGAGAGGAATAGTTGGTGTTGGGAAGGATCTGACAGAGTCCCATTTGACTTTCGTAGAGTGACTTGGAAAAACAGTCTAGATAAATCCACTTTAGATCTTAAGCAAAAGTGCACGAGTAGCACAACTCACTCCCAAAGAACACAGTTCCTGGTGGCTCATGGTGAGAGCAGAGGACTCTTGTCAACCAGAGCTCTGCAGGGGACTTGGCTGATTTCCTCCCAAAATTTTCATCGATGGAAAATGGATGAAAGTATGTCATTACAGCTGTCAGTGAGATGGAGCTGGGAGAAGTTCTTCATCACATTGGAGGATCAGCTTTACAGCCTAAAATGATCTTGACAGGTTAGAGAAGTGAGGACTAGGCTGGGGCACTGGGCCTCAAGAAGGAGGAGAACTCAGTTGGAGAAGGTGTAGGGAAGAGTCATCGCAGTTGCTAAACCTGGCTTAGGTCGGAAAGGCTGGAAGAAAGCTCCAGAACACCTTGTCTAGGACCAGAGCAGGGAGGAGGAGAAACTGGAGCCTCTACTCCAGGAGGTTTTTCAGGATAGATGGACAAGTATTCCCTGCAGGACTGACCGAGGCAAAGCAGCTCCTTGCTCGGGTCAGCCGGGGCTGAGATCCAGCCCTACTGCACTGGAGCTGGCGTCTGCCTTCTTCAAAAGCTGCCGTTTCCACAACTCTACCAGAGCGTGTCGACAGGGACGTACGGCAAAATTATCTCTGGCTTTGCCTTTTTTAATACATTTGTGTTGTAGTGGAAGGCTGAAGGCGTGTAAGTGCTTTGTTGAACGGAAGCCAAAGTGAGATGCTATGCCGAACGCATCCCTGGTTTCCAAGTATTTCATTTATTTTGTAATTAAGCAATAATCGCTGGGGCACTGGGCGCTTCTTCAGGATTAATGACTTGCTGGGGGATGGCAGAAGATCTGATCTGCAGTGGAACCGTTTTCCCCAGCAAATACCTGTCCGTTAACGTCACTCTAAAATGAGAATGACAACGTAACGTGCAAGCAAGCGGGGTTTGCTGGTAGCGGCTGAGGGACAGGGAGCAGCATTAACAGGTACACCAGACAATCAGGTTGCTTCAGTTGTCTCTTGCCATTCCATTTAGAGCGTGGTGTTTCATTGGTCACTTGGCGAATGAAATGGCTTTTTAATTGCTCAGAACCGCTTTTTTAAATTGCAGCACTGTCTCCCCCCATCATGGCCCCCAGGGATCCTCTTAAAACCCTTTTCTTCCTTTCCCCTGGAAAGAACGGGGCTCCGGTGTGGTGAAGAGGAGCCTGCCTGCAGCAATTTCCTTTGTACGTCGGGCACAAGGGAAAAACCAAGCCATTGAGAAAACAGAGGAGTCACATTTTAGTGCTGAAAACCCTCTGCTCCCATTAATTTGCGGGTTGCTTAAGGAGTAACTCACCCCACCTGAACCTTTAAAGACTTCTCATTCTCAGCACAATGTTCACTTCTCTTAGTTCCTACACACTGTGTGTTTTTAGTGGTCCCAGCTCACTCCAGCATCCAAACCCCACTGCTTCTCATTTCCTGTGGCACACGCTGGCTCCAGACATCCCCCATAAACATGCACCACCAGAGAGGCTTCTTGGAGCTTAAGATGTCTCCTAGGCAGTAAAGCACAATAGCGGGCAACAGGGAATGCGTGTACCCAACGGGTGAGCGGCAGCACGGACATTTCCAAAGGACGGTGGAAAAAGCTGCCGCGGGAGCTCGGCCATCAGATCGCCAAGGCAAGCAAGAGGAGAAGCCTTTGCTCAAAACATGTAGGACAATAAACCAGTTCATGGTGTTCTAGCAGGCTTTGGAATGCTACTAGTCAGTGGGGATTTGCTCACTCCAATGCTAGGTAGTGTGCTAACTGCACGATTGATTCATCCGTAGGTACTTCCTACAGCAGAACTCCAACGCTTGGCCTCCACAGTGCTGCTTTCAGTCGCAGTGGCTGCCTTACCGGAGACATTTCAGGGCAGAACAATCAGGATGGGTTTTTTTCTCCATGCTCTTTTCTGCCCCCTTTAAAAGTAGTGCTTCTTTTGAACGATATTGGCGTGCTGCCCAATCAGTAAAATGTTCACTGGGGGATCCCAGAGCCACTCTCCATCGCTTAAATCTTCCCCTTCAGCACAAGAAGCCCTTCTGCTTGATAGAGAGCTTATGAACTTGGAGTATTTAGAAATGCAGAGTATTTAGAAGTGAAAGTGTCAGGCACCAACTTCATAGCACAAGGCCAGAGACAGTTTAAACTCTGAAGAAGACCAAAGCTCACCTCTTTCCCTCTCCAGTCCTCTTTTTGCCGTATCAAGTCCCTAGCTGATACCTGGCAGTGAAAGGCAGACATAAAGCCAGGATAAGGGGTGGTCACCACTCTGATCTCCACCAGCGTGGTCAATGGCTGAACCAAATAAATTTCATCCATACTCTCTTGTGGCCCTTACCCTGTCCCTCATACCCATCCTCTTCTGGCCTGGCTTTTATCCCCCTCCTATGTTTCCTTCTTTTAGTTGCCCCAGAACCAACATTCAGTTCCCTCCTACCCCAAACTCCAACCCTGAGACAAGCAACCAGGAAGAATTCATTCTTTTTGGTGATGCTTTTGCTAACTGCCTGCCTGCCTCCCACAGGCCTCAAGCTCTGCCGAGCTCCTTGTGTTCATGCTCAGAGCTGTGAGAAACCGGTGCTCTACAGCCTTTCTTGAATTCAAACAGGATCGATGCAGATCCCTGTGCTTTGTGCCGGCTGTGACTCCTCAGGTTTGACTGGAACTTTTGACAAAGAACACATTTCCCAGGAGGTCAGCAACTTGTCTGAGTAACAGCAAATGATCCATGAGATCCAGCGCCAACACACAGCTCTGCTGGTCCCCCTCCCTCCCCATTACTCAAATGCTGCTGCTCCAAACCTCAGCACAGGCACCAAATTCACACAAAATAAAAGCTACAGGGTACAAGATCTACTATTGCCCAAAACTCTTAATCAAAATCAAAACTAGCTATAGAAAAAAAGAACCTGATAAATCCACAAGTCTGGATTTACTAAGCTGGGAAAGTTTCCATCCACCCCTGCTCTTCTCAGCCTAGACGCGACAAATCAGTATCCCCTGGTGCTGTTTGCACCACTCCAGCACCGTTTCCCCTTCCTGGAGCTGGGGTATCCAAGCAGGAGGCTCTGCCCAGTTCCTTGGATCAGGATGGTAACGATTTCCTGGACACCAATTAGTACAAGTAACGGTCTGCCTTGGGCTGTCTTTGCTTGTAGCCAGATTTTTCCAGAACTTGGTGGGTGTTGGAGCAGCTCCTCTAGGAGCTCAGCGTTCAGTGGTGAGTGAGCAAAGGTTTGAGTGGGGAGAGCGGAGAGTCGGTCACTTGTGTTAGAACCTTTTCCTGAGCTTCACATCATGGGGTGTAGATTTGTGTCTTTGTCAGCGTTTCTGTCAGCCTTGTTCTTCACGTAATCATCTGTTAATAACACGGGGCTGGCATCCAGCCCCGTTCTCTGTGCTCTCCGCCGCCCTCCCAGCACCGTATCTGTTACAAGCTCACTATGATCCCCGCAAGCGCTCCCTCTCCCCCGGGGGGATGCCAGCGCTGTCCGGACCTTGGTCTGCCTGTATCTGATTTAGGAAGAAAAGGAAACAGAAATCCTGTTATAGACAGGATGCAAGGTTTTAGCAGTGACCAGAGCTGTTACTGAAGGACTCTCTATTGTCCAGTGAGATCTGGGGATGAGCAAGCAAGGACTTCATTCTGGCTAAGCAGATCATCCTCTCTGCCAATATCAAAGAGACAGGATCATAACTTATGTCTTCACTGGGAAGAATGATTGTCAAACACAATTAGCTCTGTAAATCTGAGCTGTTTTCTAGACGCGCCCAGGCTTAGTTCTTGAGTTACTTAGAGATGAAAAAATTATAGGGGTCAGTCTTCTGTCCTGACTGCAGGGACCGCAGGAACTTGCCCCATCAAACAGTTCCTTTAATAGAGATGAACACGCAGAGCACCCTGCGCACGGAGCTGGTAGGACTGTGGGGCTCGTTCCCACCTTGCTTTGGGAAGGGATGAGGGAACCTGCCTTGAGGCAGTGGAACTTCCAGCACTGGTTTTAAAGGAGAGGGAAGGAGGGAGAAGGTGTGAAGGGTTGTAAATACTTTAAATATTTGTGCTACACAAGTAAGTCACTTGCCCTCTGGGTGCCTGTGTCTCAGTGCATACAGGGGTATTTCAACTGTGGTTCCTTCTTCAAGGCACCCCAGGAGTTAGTATGAAAAAGCCTAGACAAAAGCTAGGGTTTTCTATCACTTCTTTCAATGGCTAAGGTCTGATCTGATGGTCGTTTAAGCATTCAATGTATTTCTATAGACCTTGCCAGGAAAGGTGATGCAGGACCTGGAAACTTCCCCACCATGTCCAGTAAGCGTGAGAACACAGGGCTCTCTGGCTCCGGCCTTTACAGTTCAGTTGGGAGGGAGGTACCGTATGTGCCGACCCTGCACAAAACCTCCTTGAGAGAGAGCCAGAGGGATGCTAATTCCAGGCACTGGGCGCAGACACACCTCCGGAGAACAAGCAGAAAGGTTTCAAAAGAAACGCTGACTAAATTAGGCGAATGAAGCTAGCAGATGCGCTCTTCAAAAGAGCGCAGCTCGCTTTCAAACATTTCCCCCATGGAACTGACATTCTTAAGAAGATTTTGTCTTTTGCATTTTCCTCAGGATCATCCATGAGGATGGCTTCTCTGGAGAAGACGTGAAGCAGTACAAGCCAGTGGTCTACAGCAACACTATACAGTCGCTGGCAGCTATTGTCCGTGCCATGGATACCTTGGGCATTGAATACGGTGATAAGGAGCGACGGGTAAGTTAAAATCACCGCTGCACGGGTACAGAGAGCTGAGAGCCTGGAGACTCCAGAGCACAAACAGGAGGAGTTTGCATCATGGAGGGAAAAGGAGGGAGGAGGGAAGATTTACATCACCGTTGGGTACCTGTTGCACGTGCGATTTGTGCAACAAACAGAGGCAGAGGCACAACTGCGTGTGGTACGCCAGTTGTACACCTGCGCCGGGAAGTGTAACACTGGGGACCTCTGCGTCACGACCGCCGCCATCTCTCATGCCCTGGCACTAGCCAGGCCAGTACAAAACAAATTCTGTCATCTAGGGACAACCTGGACAGAGGTACCGACAGAACTTGTGTCCTACCTACTGTGTGTGTGCTGGTTCTCATCGCCTCCACCAGCCCACTAATGCAGGAAAGGTTTTAGGATTAACGACTTTTGCAGGGCCTTGATTGGCTTCTACTCACACCCTTCCCCATTCAAGTGCACCCAAGGAGAAATTTTGTGTTCAGACAGAGGGATGTATGACTTCAGTGAGGCTGGTATCAGCAGCAGCATTAGCATGGGTCTTATCAGAATAACTCCGTGGTGTCTGGCAGCCCTCTCATGCCACACACCTAGGTCAGCCTGTCCTTTTACAGTTGCTGCCCTGTTGTTTCTTTAACCAGCTCCCTATTTTTAAACAGTAGGTCCTTTGTTAGGTGCCCCTGCCCAGCTTCTGCCTGCCCTTTTTGCATTTCTGGCTCAAACCAAGCTCACACATGCTCTGAAAATCAGAGCCCAAGATCACCTTTTCGCATGCTGCCATCCCAGAGGAAGTAAAACTACTTGATTTCACTGGAAATAAAATCATTTCAGATTAAAGACCTGGTAAAGGCAAAGTCCCATGTGCCACTGAATTTGTCATGACTATTTTTAGGAAGCTATCGAATGACAGACGTATGACATACCCCAAACTCCTTATCTGAGGGTTGATAATAAAAGCATTCACTAGAAAGGATGCCAAAATCCTGCTGTGGTGTTACTGTGCGAAGAGGTACCTTGTTTCTCCCAATCGCAAAGGGGTATTTTCGTTTCTTAGCATCGAGGGATTTTTCCCACAGGAACTCTAAATCCTGGAGACGTTTCCATCCCAAACATAGAGATGATACCATAATGGAGTTCTTGTGTGCGTGCCGAGAACTAATGCTGATGGCTTTCAAACTGAATGCATTAATCTGTTGATTACTTGGTGACTCAGCTCTCAGCAAGGCAACGTATCTTGTCTCAGCTAAAAACTTACGCCCAGAAAAACCGAAACAAGTCATTCTCCATGTCTGATAAATAATCTGTGGCAGACAGCTTTAAAATTTCTTTCTTTTTCTTTTTTTGAATGCCTGAACTCCTAATTCAAAGAGAAAATCTCAGCACTGCATTAGAGCCAGGCTTTTCAAAGTGCAGGATGTGGAGGGGGAGAGCTGTTATCGGGACTGCCAGGAATGAGAGGTGGAGTACTGGGTTGCACATAATGTCTCCTCCATATGGAGAAGATGCCAGATGTTCCCAGGATCATATGATAACTCAGGATGGAAAGGAATTCAGGAGGTGTCTAGCCCAACCTGCTCAAGCAAGGACAGCTCTGAGGTCAAACCAGATTACTCAGGGCTTTATCCAGTTGGGTCCAAAAGTCCTCCAACGACGGAGACGTCGCAGCCTCTTTGGGTAACAGCCTGGGAGGGCCAATTCAGAGCATCTTCTTCCGTCATAGATGGGAGTAATATTCCCTCATCCAGCAGTGGATGAAGGGGAAAGAAACAAGTCTCTCAGGCTGTGGTCTTCCTCTTGGTCCTTTCTCTTAGTCAACCTCCCCAGAAAGCTGCTGGTATTGCTATGAAATAATATTTATTTTAATCTTACAAAGAAGTGCGTGGCTGCTGCTACCCTGCTTTTGTTATTAATGCACAGCTACTATAAAGAGAGGCTATTAAACAGGCGATTTGTTGAGTATTATGCTACATGGTTCATCCCTCTTTGAGCAAAGCTTTTCTATTTTAAAAGTCATTCCTCAGCCAGGGGTTTCCAATGCAAATCTTTTAGTGGGGGATTTTCCCCTGCTCATCACTTAAGCCCCCCAAGAGAAGAGAGCTCAGGAAGGGGAGTGAGGCTGTGATTGCTTGAGCCTGATTCAGCATCAGGGAGGAAGGGGGGATGAGTCCAGGACAGACTTTGCCCAGGGACTGCTTGACTATCACAGATTCCCCGCGCCCCGACTTCATGAGAGATGCATCTGCCCCTGTATCCCTTCCAAATGGCAATCTGACTGTGTTCAGAGTGAAAAAAAACCCCTCTCCTCTACTTAGTAAATGCAAATGAGATGACTTGTGCTTTTGTTATTGAGGCAAAATAACCAAGTCCTCTCTCACTGTTCTTATTTTTCTCCTGCCCAAAATTACACCTCTGGTATTTAGTCCAACAGAAGTGAAAGGCGGCGGGAAGAGTCCAGACTAAACCCCTTAGCTTTTGTCAGTCAAAGTGAGATCAATGTAGGAAATACCAGCTAAAAAGACAAGATAAATCATGAAAAGCAGATGCTCCAGGCCTCGATGACCCTCTCTGTTGATAAGGACCTTTCCCCAGGTTATAAACAAAACAGTCTGTGTGTAGGATTTCACTTTTATACGGGCTGGATCCCTGGGGATCCAGCAAGGCCTTACACGAAGGGAGAGAGACATAAAGGAACAGGGCTTGGCTACTCCAGACCCTCCAGCTGTCCCACAGGGCACTGCTCAGCCCTTACCTTTGTAATCAGATTAACAGGCAGGAAGGAGTCAGGCTGTAACTTCTAGCCTCTGGATTAAACACGTCTACAAAGTGCAAATGTATTAATAAAGCAAGCTCCTCACTGATTCCCTTTCAGTGTACCCAGGAGAAGCAAAGTGGGAATGGAGGTTTAAAACTAGGACTCTAAGAGTCAGTACAAGTGTTTGGATCCGATCAAGCAGGAGCAGCAGGGAAGTGGTAGATTTTCATCTTTCCATTTAAAAAGCCAGTTCCTAAACCTGGCATCAGAAATCCCAAGCAGAAGGAGTGTAAAGTCTCTTCCTTGGTCGGTCAATGCTGACCGCAGAAGCTGCTTGGAAATGCATCACCTACAAACCCCTTAACTCAGGCAAAATGCCAGAGCTGCAGCCAGGCTGGAGTATCTGGAGGTGTCTGCAGCTTGGGGTGATCCTAGGCCGCAATGAGCCCGCCCAGGCAAGCACACTGCCCTGTGCAGGCCGGATGAAAACAGCTGTAGAGTGTGTTCATGTCAGCAGAAATCAGACAGAAATAGGCCAAAATGTTTCAGAAGTTACTCGATCGAGAATCCCAGTATCAGTCACCTCGCTCAGACACAAGTGGCTAAGGTGGCAGGGTCACAGGTCCAGTGCTGGGGAGGTGGCAGGCGGCGACCTGCACATTTGAGCTTTTTTCCCAGTGAAAGTCTGGAAATGTCGCTGCTTCAACTATGAAAGGGAGAACTGAAAAGCTGCTGAAGTGTTAAAAAATGTTGGTAGAAGATGTTTTTTTTTACTCAGGCTTTGTAGCAAAATGTGTCTGTGGTGACTTTATGCTGTGTACAGTGTGTGACTCCTGAACTGTGAGCTAAACAAAGGTGTACCTGGGGCATTTTCAAATACCAGCTAGTAATATTAAAAAAGATCAGTTTAAGTGTAACTGAGCAGCCCACCCGAGGAGGCTGACAAAGGGGGCCACGTGAACGGGAGCTGCCTCTCACCTGCTTGTGAACAGCAAAGGTGCCTCCAGCTCCATCCTCTCTGCACGTGCCGAAGGCCAAAGGCAGCGGCAGGACCAGGGACGCAGCCACTGTCACCTGCTGCCTTCCAGTCGCTGGAAGGGAGCGGTGTGTGTGAGGAACTCTTGTCAGACTTGCTCCCCTCTCTGTACCTGGCTTTTTCTACTTGTCATCTCAAGATATTTGTGGATTTTTCTTCATTTCAGGCAGCTATCTGTTTAGAACAGCTGGTTCCTGCTGCATGCACCTAACCCAAGCTCTCTGAGAAATGCAAAAGAGCAGCCGACAACTTGAGGGAGGACAGGCAAGGTTAATCAGACACCACTGTGCTTGTATGAAGCCTCCGTTTGCTGACTGGTAGCTAATGAGATGGTCTGGGGGACGGACACAGGATTCCTTGGTTACTGCTGCTGCAGTGAGGATACGGCCAACCCTTACTACTCTGCTGTTGTAATGCTTTGAGTTGGAAGGGACCTTCAAAGCTCACCTAGTCCACACCCCCTGCAGGGAGCAGGGGCATCTGCAACGAGAGCAGGCTGCTCAGAGCCCCAGCCAACCTCACCTGCAATGGTTCCAGAGATGGGGCATCAACCACCTCTCTGGACAGCCTAGGTCAGGCTCTCACCACCCTCAGCATAAAACATTTCTTCCTTCTATCCACTATAAATCTCCCTCTTGTAGTTAAAAACCATCACCCCTTGTCCCGTCTGTCCCCATCTTTCTGACAGGCCCCTTGAAGTACTGAAAGGCCACCAGAAGGTCTCCCCGGAGCCTTCTCTTCTCCAGGCTGAACAGCCCCAACTCTCCCAGCCTGGCCTCCCAGCAGAGGGGTTCCAGCCCTCCCAGCATTGCTGTGGCCTCCTCTGGCCCTGCTCCAGCAGGTCCCTGTCTCTCCTGTGCTGAGGACTCCGGAGCTGGACACAGAACTTCACCATGATGAAGCCCAACTTAGGGCTGCTTTGTAGAGGAGCAGGAGGGAGTGGGAGAAAAGGGCAAAAGGAATAAGGGGGGCATTAACCACCCCATTTTAGGCCGATGTCAGCATTTGTCTGGATGTCCGGCCGCAGCTGAAGTCTGCTGGCTAGCTGCATGCAATAGTCGCTCCTGCTGTGCTGGGGTTGCTGGGTTCATCACTGTAACAGCGCTGGACAAATACTTCAGCCTGACCTTCGCCAAGGTGGGAGGATCTATCACTGTTTTCATGAAGACCAAAATCTTTCTCATGCACCTCCTTCCTCGTCCCTCCACCAGGTGCATTTCCGTTACCATCAGTCACGGTTTTCCACGGTGGAGACAAATAAAAGGCAAAGCATTTCTTGAGAGGTGGGAAACATTATACAGAAAGAAAAGCACTTGCGATTTTCACAGGCTGTCTTGTTGTTGGGGAGATGATTATCTCATTCAGGAAAAGCTGGCTGTTGCTGGCTGAGATGGACAGTGTATTGGGAATCATTGCTGCAAAATGAGGGTGCGGGAGAGAGAGGGAGACAGCAAAGAACGAGGGAAAGCCCAGAGTAAGCTCTGCCTGCACGCTCAGACCCACAAGCTCTGCTCCGCCAGTTCTGGAGTCTCTCTAACCCAAAGCTGCGCCATCCACATCCCACTGATGTATTTTCCTCCTTCATAAATCCCTTGAGCCCCTGAAAATACAAAATCTTTCTCTAATAAATGATCACAGTAACATAACAGCAGAGTGTGAGGACAATCGATGACACTTTATGCCAGCTAAGTGAGCCCGAAACAATCCACATGCCTTTGCTCTTCCTCTTAGGGAGCATCAAGCTCACTTATCGTCGGGAGACATCCCAGCCAAGTGGGCTGAGACCTGTAGCTGAAATTGGGAGACCTTGCTTTGCTGCAGCAACAGCAGCACAGCTTAGCTCTGTGCTCCTGGGAAGCTGAAGCAGTGGTCACCTAGTCAATAATGTTTGATGATCTTCATACAGCAAAAAAGGTCACCCCAGATCCGGTGTATGGGTCACTGTAGTTATGCTACTAGTAAAGACAGCATTTAGAAGAGTGACCAACTAAGCTGATGTCGTGGCTATAAGCATATCTTGGCTTGCTCTTGCAGGCAGAATTTGGCCTAGGTGAGCTATCCAGTTGAATAAGCAGGTTGGAGGGCTGGAGGTTGGCCACATCTTTACGTAGAGTTTTACTTAGGCTAAGTTCGTCAGTCTGCCCTCCTTTCCAACCTGGATAAATACAGGAGAAAACTGGTGATTCGTTGAGGGCTAAAATGTGATCTTAGCTCCAGCACCACACAGATTATAACTCTTTGTAGGGCAGCAGTAGTGATGGTGAACATCAGGCAGAATCCCACAGTGCTTGTGAGCAGGAGGAAGTCCTGAGTGTAGGAGGGAGGGAGATGATACTGGCTCTGAGAAGAAGAGGAGGAACAGCAACTCCACCAGAAGTAGCCTAGAAGATGTGATAGCGGTGGAAACAGCGGGGTGCTCGAAGCAAGTGAATGAATTCCATGGACACTACTGCACCCAGAGGCAGGTTCAGCGAAGTTTTCTTTCAGCAGAAGACCATCAATCCCCAACAAAGCTCTAAAAACCCAAACTTCCCCGGGGAGGACCAGCACACCCAGTTGTAGTTAAAATTCCTACAGAACAAAAAAAAGACCACGTGGAACAGAGCCGAAAGGAGGCAGGGGAGAGTGGGCGGCAGTCGCGTAACAAGTTGGAAATGCACGTCATGTGGAAGGAAGGCAGCTCTCTGGAAGGTGCCACCTTGCTGAGCGGTTGATGTGCCAGCGTGATGTTTTTCACACTGGTCCTGCTTCAGGATGCTGTCTGTGGTGTTGGCATGGCAACGCTTTGATCTTCACTCTAAACGCTGGGTCTGCTTTTTGGGTTCTCCTGCACACGTGGGCTGGGGGCAAATGAGCAGCAGTCAGGGAACAGGGTAGGATAGAAGTTCACCTGGTCTCCCAGTCCTTCTGGACGGTCAAAAAACCTGTTCCTAAGAAACATTTCTATAGAAAAAAAAAATTTGGTGCACTTCAGCATCGTTTCTAAGTGAGACAGATGAGAATAAGTGATGCAATCACATCTTAAAATGCCACTCGGCTCTGTTTTGTTGGTGAGCACTTGGCATCAGCCAGGCACTGAGGATGGGTGACACTTGCTGTCCGTGCCGCCTTCCTGGTTTTGAGATGAGCTTTGTAGCTAACCATCCGATAAAACCACGGACCAGAACAGATGCAATCAATTAAAATCAACCTTTTAATTTTCCTTGGAAGAAAAACAGAGAAGAAAAAGAGATGTCTCAGGGGATCATTGATAAGAAAGGACCACAGTCATCTTGCTCCAACTCCAAGTTCCAGATCGAATCTAATCGTGTCTCTCACCACCTAAAGAAGGCTTTAAAGGAGGTGCACGAGTGAGAGGACGAGGCAGTGGTCACCGGTGCCAGGAAAGGGAATTCTAGCCAGACATGGGCTTGGGCTCATAGCGTTTTCCCTCTTCTCTCCATACCATCAGGAGAGATCAGGACAGTCTGCTCTTGAAGGCCCGCCCAACCCTTTGGGCATCAGAAGTGCAGAGGGAGGGACAAGAGAGGTCTGAAGATGTTTGTGTAAGGGAGGACCAGAGAAAATACTAAATACTGGAAAGATTATTTATAAATTGTGAGTATTGCTTTTCTTTTCAGCCAGAGGCCTAGAGAGAAGCTAGTCAGGTGAGTTCTTCTGGCATTGTTTGCTCCCTGACTGGTGGAAAGCACAACCTCTTCAGGTGCAAATCCACCTTTCGAAGCTGCTTTTATTTTCCTGGTGCCTTGGCTTTCAGATGCCATTTCAGACTTGATTTCCGAGGAATGAACGACGAACATGCAGGCCCTGTGGTGTAGCGAGATCACCTCCCCTGCTCCTTTCTTGCAAGCCCTCTCTTCTCATGTCTTTTTCCTCCACAAGCTTTATGTGTTTGATACTGATTTTTTTGGATGATACAGGCAGTATTTTTAGCTAGAAAAGAAAAAAAGCAACAACCCCAACCCCGTTCCTTTGAAAGAAGGGCTGCCTGCCATCCCCTGAGGGATTTGTTATTCAAATGCAGCCGCAGTTAGGGCAGCCAGGGAGGTAGTGTGACAGGGAAGCACTCAGGGAATAGTGGAGCAGCCACCAGACAGTGGCATTAGTAGTGAATTAATGAGAGGTGGGGTGCTGCTTTCCATTCCCACAAGATACCAGTGGGAGACGGCTTCTCTGGAAACCCCTGGAAAGCACCAGAGTGGGACAACACAAAAGATGAGGTGTTCAAAAATACTTGGCAGAAGAACACCTCTGGAGCAGAGCCCCAAGAAGGTAAAAACCTCCTTGCTGCCCACAAAGGGGCTTTCTGACAGCTCCTGGATCGAGGGTGGGATGTAGGTCAGGTGACAGAGGACAGCACAGTGTGACCAAGGCAGATTTCAGCCCGTCCGATGGGGCTCAGCGCAGTCGTTCCCTGCAGAGCAGACAAACAGCGGCCTTGCCTTGGGTAGCATCTGGTGTCGGAGTTGGATACTGTTTGTCCTTCTGTAGAGCCTTTCTGTTCTCAAAGGGATCGAAGGATCTGTAAGCCAGAAGAAGAAATACATCTATTTCTCTGATGTGTTGAGCAACAGAGGCACTAAGGTTAAACGCACCCCACAGCGGTAGATTCAGAGGTGATTATACGTGTTTGTGAGTGTGTGAGTGATCAGGAATTCACTAAAACCCTTCCAGAAAGTCACGACCATGTTTGAGACTGGAGTTCAGGTTGTGTCCGGCCACAGCCTGCTGCAGGCAGGGTGCTGTCTTCAGGTAGGACTGCAAGTCAGCTCTCCCAGCAGCAATGACAGATAACGGCAAACTACTCAGCACATTTCAAATACGTGTCAGTTATTAAGTGGATTTATTTCCATCTCTTCTGGGAAGTGTTGGGAAGCACTGCTGAGTCACGCTGCTTACTCACCAGTTTTAGGAGTGCCATTTAAAATATTTGTTTTCCGAATGTCTTCTGTGTTGTTCCTGTTATTTGAATGTCTCCAGATGTAAAACGAAAACATTCGTAGAGGGCACCCCTTGCCCTAAACAGATCTCTGGTGTGTAACTCACAAAAAGACATAGAACAAATGTCTTGAGAAGGCACCTCTCCCTTGGCTTTGTCATTTGATGTTTATTCATGGATTGTGGTGAGGGTTAGCACAGTCTTTGCTCCAACACAGCAAGAGCACAGGCAGGTGGGCTTCAGACAGTTGGGGAGGACAGGAGGAGTGCCAGGGCAGCTGCCTCGCTGTGCCCCAGGCATGTGGGAGAGAAGGGATGGGAGATCAACCCTGGAATCATTCCAGGTCAGGTTGACCGAGGCTCTGAACAACCTTCTTCAGTTGCAGACGTCCCTGCTCACTGCAGGGGGTTTGGACTTAATGACCTTTAAAGGTCCCTTCCCACGCAAAACATTTTATGGTTCTATGATTCTATGATTCTATGGTTCTATGATTCTATGGTTGATTCTATGGTTCTGTGATTGATTCTCTGATTTTATGAACATGGTCCTTGTTTACACTGGGTGCTAATAAACTTAGGACACAATATTCTCCTGCAGAGGTCTGCTCTAGCCACAGCCTCCAACGCAATTCAACCCCTGAGGGACATGACATCAGGTACCACGGCGAGAGCTCCAGGTCCGTGGCACCAGGCACAACGGAGCCCAGGTACTCGGCACCTCGGACTCTGCACAGAGCAGGTTTTATTGTCAGCTCTGTCAGAGAGGTGAGTGGAGGCTTCGCTGACAGCCCAATCCCTTCACACTTTGAAATTAGCCCAGACAGGGCAACAGACCAAAGCAGAGGAGCCACTTCGTGGCCTTTGACTGTCAGGTCCCATCCTTTCAAAACGGGAATTTTAGTGAGCTGGTGAAATGAGGAGATGGAGACATTAAAATGTGCTGATGTTGTGCCCAAGCCCCACACCACCGTGGTCCTCCTTAGGGAAAACCTGTCTCTGCCAGCCCTGGGGAGGTCAGCTGTGGAGGGAGCCCTTGCAGCCACCCCAGGGATAGCTGCAGAAGCACAACAGGACAGCAGTACCTCAAACGTGTCCCTTGCACTGCATTCATCATGGGGATGGCAGGAGATCTGCTACACATGAAGAGTTTATTACCCAAATACAGGTTTTACTGAGGCTATTAATCAGTATTGTGTACATTGGTAATAAGTGATTAAAGACATCCCGTGGGAGCTCATTTAACAGCTACGATTGCTGCTTTGACATCAGCCTCACCTGCTGAGCAGGGCGTGAGGATGACTGACCGTACAGCAGGACCAGCCTCACCCAGGGCAGTGTGAGCCCAAAGATGCCATTCGCCCAGGTCAGGACAGCTATGGCAGGAGGCCAGGCAGGAGTTTCCAGCCTTTCATTCAAAGGAAACAAAGAATTCAGCTCCAGAAGAAGATTAGAAATAGCAAAGCCTCAAAGGCTGCTGTAAAACAGTATCATTTTCCACTGTGGCAATGTTTAGCCTTCTGGTCAAAAACAGAGAGAGAAAATGTGCAGGAAAAAAGCACAGGACGTGCGAATCAGCCCGTGTCTGGTTTAGGGTTTTTGATAGATAGTCGCTGGGGGTCCCAGGACACCTCGTCCTTTCCGAGCAGAGACCCACATCTGTGATGCATCTATCCAGAATCGCTCCAGGCAGAACAACACGTCCCTCCCGAGTGTCAAAACCCACTCAGGAGCCAGAGAAAATCTCACCCACAGGCTTTGAACAAATTTCCTCCTTTCTGCTGTGCTCTTCGTTTTCCCGGGCTGTAGGAGTTTCTGGCTGGCAACATTATTGTATCGGTGTTGATGGCATGACTGTTGTTAGATAGTTCTCCCTCGGTAAAGAAATAATTCCCCTAGGTTGGCTATTTATAATTAAATCCTCATTTTCCTATAGATTGGTTTAAGACTACATTATCTCCATTGATTAGAGGGGAATTACTCTTGATTTATGCTAAGATCATAGGAACGGAGAATCAAATGGCAGATAGGAACAGTCCCGCAGAACCACTCTTCGGTTGTCATCCGCCTGCGGACCTGTCTTTCTGCATTCTGAAACAATCCCTGAGCAGATGTTTGCTCCTTTATGGGAAATAGGTTTTACTAATCCGATCTTACCTGCTGGATATACATTACGGATGCTCATTCAGATGTCGAGGCTGTTCGGTCATATCTTGAATGTCTGGCCCCATCCTCTTGTCCCCTGTGGGCACTTTAGCTCTTGATCAGCGTTGATCAGATCCCCTCACACTCTTCTCCAGCTCAGCAGCCCCAGGGCTCTCAGCCTTCCCTCAGCACAGAGATGCTCCAGTCCCCTCAGCATCTTTGTAGCCTCCGCTGGACTCTCTCCAGAGTAGAGGGAGAGGAGAACCTCCCTCAAGCTGCTGGCCACACTCTTTTGGATGCACTCCAGGAGACCATTGGCCTTCTTGGCCACAAGGGCCCATGGCTGACTCCATTAACGAGACAATGTGCAAACAGACTTACAGTTCCAAAATAGCTCCTCACAGGTTTGGGTAGAAAAGAGGGTCCCATCCTCTTCCTTCCCACCTGCTGGCAGCCACTGTGCTCCAGAGGAAGAAGTCTCCTTGTCCACTCTTCCTCAGGAAGGGTACAGTGGGACACAGTCATGCTCAGACCCCCAGGAACACAGCTCAACCCAGCTCCCATCCTTGCCTGCCTGTCTGTGCCATCAACGCTGAGCACAAGAGGCAGCCGCAGAGAAGTAGAGAGCATTCTGTGAGGCCAGGAGAATGTTTGGCTTGCCAGTTTTATTGAGTTTTTATTTAAAAATTTGAGAGCTTTTAGTGCTGGTAGGTGATATTCTAGGCCACAAAGAAACAATTTTCTGAAAAGAAAGAGGTCCCAAGCATCACCCTCCCGTGAGTTTGAGCTAGTCCCATAAAGTTATGAATTAGTTTCTTCCAAGTGAGAACCAGCTCTCAGCTCCACTCCTCCCTTCCACATGTCATCTCATTTGTGCCACTTTGATTTCCCTTTATGCAGGGCAGATTTGGCAACACAGCCTATCTGGAGGCGCAGCGTGACATTTCTGTGGGTGCCAAAGCCAAAGGAATTTTAGGCTAATTTTTCCTCATCACTTCCCCAGCACCTAAGCCAAAGGTCTCGAAGGTACTACAAGCTTCAGAAAGCACTTCTCCTGCCAAGTTTCACTGCTGTATTTATGATGCGTGCAAAGGTTTCTAACTGGTGATATTTGTGCTATCCTTGTTCAAGTCCCTTAGTTTTAGGCAGACTTTTGTTTTACCACAGCTGCCCTCGGTGCATCTCAGGCAGCCCCTCCCAGGGCACACAGCCTTTTGCTGACAAGTTCTGGCTCTGCTTCTTGTAGCTACTGTGGCGCATGTGGGTCTTCCCACACTCACCTCCACCGGTGAGATCCTTCACCCAGAAACAGGGTGGAGTTAAATCTGCCGTCTGCGGTTGGTGCGTGCCCACTGCTACTGCAGGCGTCTTTAGCTTTATTTACTCCAGGGGCAAAAGATGTACCAAGGCTGAAAAGGCCATATTCAGCATCACAGTGGATCATGAGCCAAGGCTGATCTTGTGATGAGTGAGTAGACAAAAATCCTTATTTCCTCAATTTTTCCTCCGAGAACAAAACCTCAGGAAAGGCTGTAGGACAATTTGTAACACTGTGCAAGGCTTTGCAGGGCTGAGGCTTTGGCTCAGCTGCTCTTTATGTTGTTGCAAACTAAGTGACAGGCATCTTCTGTTTCTTGTGGGTGATGCAAACAAAAAATGTACATGTACAAACCCTGAGGCCCTGAGCTGTGTCTTAGGAGGAGGAAACCTGTCCCCTGACATGAGGACTCTCAGCAATTTTCAGCATCAAGACCAGGAGGTTTTGGAAACCAAGAAGAGCTGCACCCAAATTACACCTCTGCTCCTTTCCCAGTCAAGGGACACAGACATTTTACCAGACTGCATCAGCTTGAAAGCCACTTCTTAGGGAGCTGACATCCCTTTTCTGGCTCCCCTTTTCCCGTTTCTGAAGGAGCTGTGGGGTGCAAAGCCTGGCCCTGTTCAGGCAGGTGCCACACTCGACATCCTCCATAAACCTGCAAACACAAACCAGCCACCCACTGCAAGTAAACATCTCCGACGGGCCTTCCCTGGGCACTGCTGCATGCTCAGGCCAAGGAGCAAGCTACGCCCAGCATGTTTCAAACCAAAATGCACGATCAGCTGATGCATTTATTTTGGAAAAGGAGAAGGATGATGAGAACAGAGCTGCTAATAGTAATCCACACAGGCAGCAGCTCTGAGCTGCCTTTCCACCACTAATCATCTGTCTCCTAAAATCCCGGGCAGGCAAGACCCCAGTTCTGGGGTCATGCTGCTTGTCAACATGAATTTTCAGCTTCATTTATCTGGCCCAATCCAAGAGCACAAAGGATGAAGGGAGTGGACAGGCTATTGTGCCATGTCCCTTTCTCCTTTGCCGTCAACTTTGCAGAGAAAGAGGGGGCAGCAAATAAACAGCGAGAGCTGATGGCGAGGGGAAGCCTATCACTTCACGCAGTCATTATCTGAGTTGCCTTGAAATCCTCCAAGAGATCACCAGGAATTAGTTCCAGTGCTAGTGAGTCCTCTGCGATCCTTTATGAAGAGAACCGAGCTCAGGAGCCAAGTTCACCGCAAAGCACCAGCTTTCTGTGAGCTAAATTCCAGATGTAAACAGATGTTCTCCCCAGCAGCCCTTACAAACCCTATTACACGCATCCGGCAGCACTAGCACATCATGAGGTTATAAGCCCTTTTCCGTAAAAAGCTGTAGAATGTGGCCTGGGATCAGGAAGCATTAGTCCAACAAGTTCCTCGAGCCAGGAAAATCAGATTTTGCTTCACAGCGATTATGCAGCTCCTGGTTCAGGCCAGGAGTCACCGATCGGATGCCACACTCAACACTGCAAAGAAGGTCTAATAGCACCAGGACAGTTCCCAGTGAACCTTTTGTCCCTGTGCCACCCAACAGCACTGAACTGGGTTCTTCTCTTGGCTGTTCTAGCAGAGCGATGATCGCTCACAGGCTGAAGAGCGGTGTCTTCTCAGGCAGGCAGGGGAGATGCTGGCTTTGCTGTATTTCCTCCTTGCTGAACCAGGCAGCTCCTCTCCCCTGGAGCAGGAGCTGGGAGAGGTATCGGTGCTTCCTTATATTGAGGGGCTCCCTTGTCCTTGGGCAAGTGGCAGGATTCATGAGAGCTTCACTCAAGCATCTGCTGCAAAAGGCAGCCCGAGTCTGGGCACACCACAGGGAGACATCGACTTCATTTCTGTTTCCTCTCAGTTGGCCTGGAAGGGCAGGCTGCTAATGAGAAGCACCGTTAATGCTTGCGGTAAAGATGTTAGCTCCGAGAGATGAAATCCTTCCGAAGCCACAGAGCCCCAGCCCTTGGCCTCTGTTGTGGGTTACCAGAACACTGGGTTTGAACCGGGAATCAGGACGTTGTGTGAAACAACCGGCTCAACTGCCTGCGCCTTGGTGCACGCACACAAAATTACAACTATAAATCCAGGGCCTCTGAAGCGGTGCCTGGCACATAAATCTGGACGGACGGATGCTAGGAGCGGTCAGACATAAAGCTCTTGATGTGCGGAAAGAAAGGAGATCCAATTTCACAGGCAGGACCACCCCTGGCAAAACTTCTTAGATGGTTGTTTCCAGCTCTTACAGGAAAGAAAGGGGCAGTAGGTTCTAGCTGAGTGCTAAATAGGATAGCAAGTAGTGGAGTAATAAATGTAGCATCTCCTTAATGGTAAAAGGTTGTTCTAAAGGTCAGATCTGCATGTACTCTGTAGCTCTGTGAATAGCTATTCCTTTCAGCCAGGAGTTGAGCTTTTGACTAGGGCAGGCTGAAATAAACAGGGCTAAAGCTGTCCCATCCATTATCACTGGGAATGGCTTGTCTCCAAGAGCAGGCTCTGCCTCTGCAGAGAAGCAGAGAGCAACTGAAGAGGGCAGATGGCTCACGTGGACCATCCTGACCCCTAAGCCTTCATCCGTGGGCTTCAAAACACCTCAGTGCCCCTCTGCGGGGAGACTGCAATGCAGCCGTGCTCAGCGTCAGCGCGCCCTGAGCACACACCTCCTGGCAGCACCCCTTTGGGAGCATGGGTGGAATCTAGAAGCTTTTCGTTCTGTATATACTGCCCAAGACGCTTTGTCCAGAGTTCAGCTTCCTTTTCCACCCCTGAAGATGAGATGTCAGGAAGGACACCCTGGCAATCCTACCTCTTTGTTTCTTATGCTGTCAAACCAGAAGGGCCTCACAGCCCTGATGGCCCAGACAGACAGACTGACAGACCCACACTGCACAGAGAGGGCAGACAGGGCTCAGCTGGTTTCACCACCTGAGCTCCTGGGGGTAACACAGCTCTGCTCTTCCCATGCTCTTGTTGATATCCTTCTGTTGCCGTGACAACAAAATGCTTTAATTGGCAAGTAAGAAACAAAACTAAACCCAAAGCAGTTTATTAAATGCCAAACCAAGTTGGTGTGTCTCACAGAAACGCCCTGAGGGCTCCAGGACAGGAGTGCAGTGACTCTCTGGGCATTTATTCAGGAGCAGGACTCCTCCAGCACACGGGCAGCAGTGCCACAGCGGAAGGGGACAACTCCTCTGGGTCTGCATGTTGCCGTCATCTCTGAAGGAGCCATCCTGCCTTCTTCACACAACGGTCCAGGGATGCTGGAGCCAGCCAGGCCCTGAGATACCTGCCTCAGCAAAGCCATTGCGATGTCCACATGTAGCTGGAGGAAGGCAGATATATTTGCAGGCTGTGCTAAACTGTAGTAGCCTACGCAGTGAGGTTCTGCTGCTACCGCTGTCTCCAAGTGCACCAGAGGGAAAGTCCTCGTGTCGGTGGTGGAGCCACGCCTGTTTTGAACAGAGCACCTGGTCCAGGAATGCTCTGTATCAGCAACACTATTTACTAGGCTGATATGGCGAAGCAGGTTGGGAGATGATCTCTTGGTGAAAGCAGCTCATCTTCAACCAAAAACTTTAAAAACATTGTCGATGACTGGTTCGTCTCTGCCCAGAAGAAAACATGAGCTGAAAGACTTAATTCTTGCCTGTGGAACTAGAGAAACTGATCTTTGCTGTCCTGAGAAACAGCCGTTCAGAGTTTGAGGCAGGAAGACCTTGAAGAGCTCTGGTTGCTAGTAAGAGCCGATCCTCTTGCATCACTAGATTTCAGGAAGCAACATTTTCTTGGACCATCCAGCTGCCCTATTTATAATCAGTTTATATGTTAGAAAAAGTGCATAATTCACAGGGCTTTCTAATGAGATGTCATAACTGTAATCCTATTTCACGCCACTCCAATTTGCTTCGTCACAGTATTTTAAAGTTTTGTATTAACTGTTTTACGCAGGGAGAACTCTTTGAGGGCTTGAAGCCCTCAGTTCTGCACCACTTTAATTTGTAGACAAAGCTGATGAGAGTTCATGTGGCAACATCCCATTGTGACACCTGAAAACCCAGGATTAAAAGGCACCGTCAAAGCTCGGTCCAAAGTCAGCGATTGCTTAGTCCAAAGCCTGGCAACCCAGAGCAAGTTTGACAGGCTCGAAAAGATTTTGAAATCCCAGTGACTTCTGACTTTTCCAAAAGGCCTGGATTTTCACGATCCCATATTTGGTAGATCTCCAGGGCAATCTACATCTAAATTTGTGGCGGGCATTCAAATCTCTAAAATTGGAAAAGAGCCTTCACAACTTGAAGATTATTCTTTGTAGGGGACAAGATCTTGGGAGCAACTGGGCTAATGTGGTTAAGCGAATCCAACTGGCTTAGCCCAGGGCAGGATTGGCTGTTAGCCATGAGCACGCTGGTGTGTGCAATAGCAGTAGCGGTGTGGGCTGGTGCCGTATGTTTTTGTAGGTGAGCATGTGCCTGCAGCTGCTCCCCTTGTCTGTGCAGATCAGACATCCACTCTGCCTCAGTAGGAGACCCCATAGCAGGTGTGAACACCAGAAGTTTGTCAAATGCCCTGGCGAAATCCACCGTAGAAAGTTTTCCCATGCGTGTTTTAACCTTGGACCTCTGTGTGCTCTTTGCAAATGTTTATTGAAAAAAAAAACAGACCACCAGAAGTATTTCCCTGGTGTTCACAGAGTGAAAAAACCACAGTGAGACTATAGAGTCCCTGTGATATTTTCAGAGAGCTGTTCTCATCTCTCTGCTTAGCTTAAGAGCTCAAATTTGGGAAAAACACAACAGTTTCTAAAAGCTGCTCTCTATCTGCTTTTGCCTCCACCTCTGTCTCAAAGACTGAACCCTTTGAAATCCCACTGAAGTGTGTTAATCTGGCAGAATTGCTCTTGCCAAGTTTCTGCGTTAGAGCAGCAGTCCTAGGTTAGGGCCTTCCTTTGCTGAGCTGCAGGAAGAAAACAGTGAGAAGTTGCCAGGGGATTGTCTCTCTCTCTCCCCACTCTCCCTCCAGCCCATCCTGCTCCAGCCACGCTGGGAAGGAGAGATCCCCACGCAGAGAGCAGATCCTCAGCCTGGGCACATCCAGCTCTTCTGAACTCAGCCTGGCCCCAAGGCTTGGTTTTGCTGTTTTACAACAGAACACACAGAGCAACATTTCTTCAGCTCCTAATGAGGCACACTGAAGCATGCCCAGGAGGCAGTAACAATATCAGTGTTCCTTGGCATGGGGAGAAAATCAGAGGTGTTTATTTGCTATCTGAAATGTCGACCTCTGTTCCTTTCAGTGGTGGGCAGACATTTTTATAGTGTAGGTTACTGGAAATACTCAGATGTCATGTTAGTGCATTCTAAAGGCAGTGTTTATTTTCAGTTGTACCTATAAAAACTGAGACTGAAGCAAGGAAATATTCAAAGCCATTTTGGGATTATTAAGCTTTAAGTAGCACTTTGCACTCTGCAAGGCCTCAAAAGGCTTGTGGACTCATTCTTCTTCCCATTGGCTGGGAATTACACCACTGACTTTGGAAAGCCCTGGTAAGAGAGGAGTCTTTGCCCACTAATCAGCCAGGATGGAGCCCAGCAGCACCTTCGTAGAAACCAAATTGAAAAGATGCCAACTACATCTGGCCAGGACATTAAGGGAACACTGTCCATCCTGTAAGAGTGAGAATCTGGAAGCAACTGGTCTCAATCTGTTTGATAGGTCAGAATTAAAACCGGTGTTATGAAGAGACATCACTATAGCCGCACCCATCCAGTACCACACACTACGGTACCATACAGCTCACCAGCGTGGGATCTGTCAGTGTTCCAGTGTCAACCCCTTCTCAGGTGCCAACAGGGTCTAAGTCTGATGGCCGAGGCCAGGTCTGAGCACTGTCATCACCCTCTCACCTGCAGGAAAGGCAGCAGTACCTCTGCGCCATGACAGCTGCTCAAGTCCCATCTACAGTCCTGAAGGTGCCATTGAGAACACGCTGTTCATTCTGTCAAACTCGGTGCTTTTCCTAAAGTTTCCAGACTTGTTAAATATCTTCCATTTCTCCAGTCTTGATAATCAGAGAACATATCCCAGAGGTCAAAATACCGATATCAAAATACCTTTGGAGTCTGGCTCTGGCTCATGCTGTGGCAGGGAATAGGGCCGGTGCCGCAACGATTTGCTGGGAGGTGACCTCAGGTGACTCGCTTCAGGTTTAGGCTCAGAAGGCTCTTGAGATCCGTCCCTCAAGGAAGCGGCCAAAGCAGACTGGACTCCATCTCCTCGCCTACACTGGCGAAGGGGATTTGCCAGCCTGGGGCAGCTGCAGCTACAGGTAATAACGGGAGAGTTTGCCGTCGTGCGAGTCTCAAAGGAGACGTGCTACAGCGTGCGCACATCCAGGTGAGCTGACCGCAGAGGAGTTGAAGCCTAGGGAAGGTGAGCTGAGATGACCCATTCTTCAGAACGACTGAAAACATCCTCTTTAAACCTCTGAACAATGAAGGCTGCCATAGTATTAAGAAGTTGGACAATTGGAAGGTATTATCCCGTTAAAGGAAGGACATCCCCTGCAAAAAGTATTTCCTCAGGAAGCAAGGCTTTTCTGCTAAGGTTTAGCATGAATGGAGATTTCTCCATTCTCAGTTGGATCTGGGAAGCAAGTATCTTAATAAACTTACTGCTGAACAATTTAATGTTATTCTGTACACTCTACTCACTCTGGAAGCCCAATTAAGCATAAGAGAACAAGGAAATTTTCCTCATTTAATAACAATTTTTCTAAATATGACTATTTAAACAACCCATCAGATAAAATAGCCCTTCACCCCCCCACAAGCCAAAATTATCTCAGTTAGATCTGATATGCTCACTGTGATTTCTCCAGTTAAGAAGCTATCATCTGTCAGAACTGCTATCATCCATCCATCAGGACTCCATCAGCCACCCAGCTTGTACAAACGAGCACTCTTCTGTTATTTTCGAGGGCACACAGGCTGTTCCACAAGATCAGCTCATGCCCACTATTTCAAAATGCCTCTGCAAAAGATTGAAAAAAGAAGAGTGGTTAAAAAAAGCAATTCAGACATTAACAATGTCATGGCAACAGCAAATTAGAATCTCCAAAGCAGAGCTTGGCTCACTAAAGGTTTAGGGAGTCACTGCACTGCAGGACTGAATGAAATATTCAGAACATAAAATAGGTCCCTAAATGTTTTTTTGTATTTGTGATAATGACGCCAAGCCGGCTGCTATTTCTGTATGTTCTGTGTATAACAGTAGCTTTTAAAATAGTGTACTTGTCAGGTAACCATGGGGCTGTTTTGATTCGTGGGGAACTTTGGCATTCACAGGCGTAATCATAAACATCACCTCTTGGCTCGTGCGGAAAACTACCGTTGTAGCAAAACTTGATAGAAGCAGAAAGGGAGCATTTGGGGGAAAGTTACCCAGCGAGAGATTCTGGATATCGGGTAAGATAATGTAACCTGAGGTGACAGCCTGACCCGTACCCAACAGTGAGCTGTGCAGCCTCAGATTCTGTGTTTTCATCTAATGTGTATAAGCAGGCAATTAAATCTCCTCTGCTATTCCCTTGCCCTCGCCACCCTATAGCTTCTCTTGGAGGATTTTCAGGCATTTTCTTCACAATGAGGTCAGTCATGTCAAGCTCTTCACATATCCAGCGGCCATTCCCACCTCCTATATGTTTTGCTTGCCTGATCTTCTACTTCACGCTCCGTTCCAGTGCTTAGTCTCTTGGTTATATTAGCTACCCATGGCTGATACAAGTAATGAGATGGGATCTGGAGGAAAAAAGACCTGCACTGAGAAAAAGATCCTCTAGTTTTAATTTGGGCTTATGTCCGGCTGGCAGGAAGAGAAAAGCTCCAGCAGAGTATGTTCAATACACTAAAGAAGACTCAATTTGTATTTGTCTTGTGTTCGCATCCTTCTTTCCATCTTTTCTCCTCCACACCTCACAACTTTTACCCTTCCCCTTTGCCTTTGCTGTACTGGCTTGGAAACTTGCGGCGAGGTTTGAAACGTCCCGGGGCTCTCTATCGACGCGCGTGGTCTCTTGTGGAGCACTGCCTGCCTGGGGGTCTACAGGGTCACTGCTAACGTTTTCAGGCTCATCTGCCTGACACGGGATGGGAAAATCTCTGAGCATCTGAGGCTGTTGCAACATTTGCCCATTGAGTTGCCGCATCCCAAGATGTGAGCCTTTGAGGATGCCGGTTGTCTTTTAGCCGAATCTCTACTTCCCTTTACTCCTCTAAACTCTTTCAAGTCATTTCTCACAATGCTGGAATCTTCTGGTTTTGAACTTGACCTTAAAGGGAGATTTTATGTAGTGCTTATACACGTGCCCCCTCAGTCATAGAGGTCAGGTCAGGTCGGAGCTGTGAACTTTTCCAGTATGTTTCAGACCAACTTCTGCCTTCCAGTGACTCAGTACCAACAAGTCCTCAAGACTCGCACCGTTGATGCACGGACACTGGAGAGAGAACAACCCAGCAGACTTTAAAAGTTACAAGCTTTTATGGTTTGCCAGCTGTGAGCTCCTGATACCTGGATCGAAATCCACTGTCCTCTGTGGGGCTAGTGGGTTTGAATCACTTAGGGTTTGAATCAGTCGGTACCAGAGGTGCCATTGAGGGATGATGGAAGCTTTTAGTGCTTTGTGCTATTAAGCTTAAGTGAGCTAAAGAGAACTTTCAGACCGGAGTAATGCCATGAGGTAGGACATGGTAGAGTTGAGAGTCTGCTGTTTCTTGCGCGCTGCCTGTAGCACTTACCGTTGGCACTCTGAGCACCATCGCGGGGTTGTCTGATGGGGAGAGTTTTTTGGCCGGATCTGGCCAGCGGGTTGTTGAATGGGGTGGCAAGACAGCTTCGCGTTTCCAGAAGGTGGGCAGGGAAATTGCGTGTACACAAAGCAAGATTCCCGTAGTATTAACTACGAGTGAAAACTAGCTGCAAAGAGAAAGAAAAGGTGTTCAGGAGTCAAAGTCAGAGGAGTTCCCAAGGGTCCAGCCTCTGGTTTATAGTACAGTTTGCCATTTTCCTCTTCTTTATGAATTTGAAAAAAAGCATTACTAGAGCTTAGATTTCACACTTCTCGGATTTCCCTCTCCTCCCCAACTGAGCTCCTGACTGCTCTCAGGAGCCCTAAAACCAGAACTACCTCCTACACTGCTGCAACACCCAAGCAGTTGAGCCAGAGCCCAGAAAAGCCTTTCTTGTGAAGGTGACAGAGCTTATTTCTCTCTCAAAGTGTCTGAGACTTAGTTTCTTAGTCTCAAAGTGTTGTCCTGGGTCCCACTCTGCTTTAGGAGAGGACATGAAGCTGCCTTCAGACATCCAGCTGTCTGGAGAAGAGCAGTTGAGTTGCAGACAGAACTGGCTGAAACGAATAGCTTGGGTAACTCCCATAAAGCAGGCATTTTTTTCTCTCCAGTTTTAGAGAGGTGACTATCTTGAAGGACCTGTTGCGTGTAGATAGAGTCTGAAAAGGTTAGAAGAGAAGGATGATAGTGAAGGGAAAGAGAGAAGACATCCGCTGTATCTCTCCAACTTTTAATTTGGTTGCCTATCAACGGTTCCATCTTGAAGAGAATAGCTCTGCTGTCAGGAGCTTCAGAGCCCCTCTGTGCTCTGCTAATCTTCTGTTACTGCCTATCAGAAGGCCCTTAAAAGCAGAGTATGGATTTTCTAACAAGCCCTGATTGCTACATTTGAACATGACTTGTCCTCTTGAGTACATAGGGCCCTTGAATTACCTGAGACAGCAAGAGAGAGATATACCCTGAGCTTTTCCCAGCATCTGCTCAGCTCTCCGGTATACTGCATTCCTCAGTCCCCCAAAGCACAAGCCCTTCTGGTGCACCCACCTCTCCATCTACGTGGCTCTGCAAACCACCATTACCAGATGAGTAGTACTGACTGAGTGATCACCTGATGAAGAGTTCCCCAATAAGCCTAGGCCCGAAATATCAAGCATCTTTAGGCTGAGACTGGCTGTAGCTGTTCCTGGTCGTGAGCACAGGGGCTGCTCTCCAGCCTGCCCCACTCTGATGTGCGCTCCCTCACAAACACGGTTCCTAAATCATAGAATCACAAAACGTTAGGGGTTGGAAGGGACCTCTAGAGATCATCAAGTCCAACCCTGCTGCCAGAGCAAGATCACCCAGGGCAGGCCACACAGGAACACATGCAGGTGGGTTTTGAAAGTCTCCGGAGAAGGAGACTCCACAACCTCTCTGGGCAGCTCATTCCAGTGCTCTGTCACCCTCACAGCAAAGAAGTTTCTCCTCATGTGGAGGTGGAACTTCCTATGTTCTAACTTAAACCCATTATTTCTTGCTCTAATCCTGGGCACCACTGAAAAGAGATTGTCCCACTCCTCTCTGCCCAACTTGCTTATGCTAGTCCAGGAAATATCCGTGGGGTCTGTTAACCCTTGTTCATCCACCTTTCCCATTGCTATTCCTTCCAATAAACCTGCAAGATGCTGGGAAGTGGGCTTAGTGCTTTATTTTTATAAGAGGCGCATTATTTGCCTGAGGCTCAGGCAGCCTGAGCTCCTGGGGAAGTGTGTCCTGTGGAGATGCACCCGGTAGAGCTCCCCTGTCTATGCGCTGCCTGGTAACTTAGGAGAGTTTATCAGGCTCCCCGGGAACACGTGAGGAACAAATGCAGCTTAGGCCATCACAGCGGTATGTTCCCTTGACAGTTTCTTGGAAATCCTGGTTTCTGTGTGAACTGCATGGGGGAGGAGCTGGCTCCGGGTACAGATACATCCCTGGCACTGCCCAGGGTGCGATGTTACACATCTCGCTCTGGAAAGTCATGTGCTGTTGGGAGCACCTTTTCCCTCTACCACTTCTTCATCGTTGCCTCCAAACCACCTACTTCTCCATAGCTTTTACCTATCTTTTGAAACTTTCTCTCAGGTGAGATTTCCATCAGTGCTCTCGAGAAGGGGCTGCCAACCTCTCTGTCTCCCCCCACACATGTCTCAGAGTGACGCAACCACCCCTTTCCGCTCACAAAGCCTGGTACCAACAGTGACCAGGGTCTTGAGCAGCTCTAGAGCTCTCCTGGCCCTACAACTTGGCTCTCACCCTTTGAGGATGCTGTGAAGTGTTAAACCACTGAAGATCTCCTCTCAGTCTTCTCCAAGTCAACAGCCCCAGGGCTCTCAGCCTTTCCTCAGCAGAGATGCTCCAGTCGCCACAGCATCTTTGTAGCCTCCACTGGACTCTCTCTTCTTCACCACCAGGGCAAGGGTACCTGAGATACCTGCTGCTACTTAAATGCACGCTATCAGCAAAAGCTGCCTGATGAATCAGTTAACACAGAACTCTGGGTCTTTTTAGCAGAAGAAGCTATTAATAAGCCATTACTTACAGATTTATGGGTAGATGAATGTGTCCACAACTCTGTAATCCTTTAACCTTGACATAGTGGTTCTGCGTAGGGTGGAAATGACCACCAAGGCACTTGCAGCTGGAGGTAGCTGGTCTCTTGTTCTTCTGTTGCCACTCAAGGATAAACTTTCCTTCGTCTGGCTGTCCGACACGAACACACTCTAAATGATGGACAGGAAACTGATATTTTTGGACATTTTAATCACCAAAACAAATCAGAGCCATTTTTCCCTGCCCATTCAAGTGAATGAATTTAAAACCAACACCCCTTCCCCTAGATGGAAGGAGCTGAGCTAATGCCAGCACATGCACTCAATGCAATTTTATTTATTTCCCTGGAAGTAATTTTCTGTCTAAAAATGCAGCTTTCTCAAAATCCCACAATTTTTAGTGAAAGAGGTTCTGCTGGAATTTGTGACAGTGAGAAGCTGAACAGAACAGTTTGAATATCTTAATTTTTGCTACGTAGCAATATCAACATTTAGCCAATAAGTGGAAGTGGGAGGGAAATTAAAGGTAAAAATTAAAAGGGGATATTTTGTCGTTACTCTAATGTAAACATTTGGTACTGCTTAAGTGAGAGAACTTAATACAATCTAAATATGTCACGGAGAGAACCATCTGCCAAAACCCGTTGGCACATTTGTTTTTGCGAAAACCAGAGTAACTTCTTGTCACGGCACAGAGGAGAAAGCCCAGCATCCAGCTGGCTCGGGCGGACATGGGGCTGGCAAAGCCAAACATACATCTAGTGTCAAAAAGGAAAAACAGAAGCCCGAAATAACATGACATCATCTCTCCCTCCGCACCTAAACTGCCGAGAGCTGTGAGTGATCACCTTCTTTGCAAGTGTTGACTACAGTTCTGCAAGGAGGCTGGTGGCACCTCAGCGGTGTGAAAGCAGCCCCTGATCCCCTCCTCAGCAGGAGAGAGTCCTGGACATGGCTTGCGGTTGGTGCTACTTGTTTCTCCCAGGAAAGCAGATGCTTCAGCTGGCACCTGAGGCTCTCGGAGCGGGCTGCAGGCATGCTTCCTACCCAGCAGCTGTCTTCCAGGCCTGCGGATGAGCACGCTCCAGCCTTCATCTCGCACGCTTCTCTTGCCTTGACTTGATGGAAGAAAGCATCGGAGACACAGGAGAAGTGGGCTCGTGGGCTGTCATTCTTCTCTCTTGTATTTCGATGTGAGAAAGAGTGATTTCATCAAAGACACTGGAGGTGCACACTGAGAAGGAAACAGGACCCTCCACCTCTACATTTTTTGGGGTTGGAACATTCCGCTTCAGTTAGAGAGATGAGGAACAACAGGCGAAGGTGGAAAGTGGCAGTGAAGAGACAAAAAACATACCTGGGAGGAAAGAGAGGATCATTAAACAAGGACTGAAAGCAGGCATGTATTGTACTGCTGGAAACGCTTCTCAGCTTGAAAGCATGTGAAATACGGGGAAAGTTGAGTGTTTCTGTCGTGGTCCCAGGAGAAAGGGGCACAGTTCTCCAAGTATGGGAACTTCACAGAAAACCAGTTGTCTGTTATGGCTATTAGACCTCTATTTTACTTTATTTTTAATTAAAAGAATGGTTTAAATTTTTCCCATTAGCTGTTTCATTTCATTCTCTCATTTAGTCAGAAATCAGTTTCAAAGAAGGACTGGACCTGGAGAAAGAACTCAATGGGAAAACCCTAATGACCTTCTGAAATAAAACTCTCTGTTGGAGACCTGGGCCAAGCACAGCACACAGGGACTTCAGCGCGTCAGAGTCACGCTCACTGGTGCACAAGACATCTCTCTGCGATGGGCTGGTTACTCCCCACTCTCTACTTGGGTGCTTGGAACATACCCTGAGTGGGTCTTTCAGGAGGGAAGAGCCAGGCATTTGTCTTCTGCAGGAAACGTGGGCGGTGGGGCTGCCAGGAGCAGCGTGCCTATGCTAAGACGTCAGCTTTCCCTTCAGCTTCGAGAACGCAACTCCTGTGCGTAACTGTCTGAGCATCTTTACTCTCTGAAGATCTCTGTGATTTCAGCCACTTCCTTTGACAATATAAATAATGTCTATTCTTAGCTCTACAGCAGTATATTCAAATCTTTATTGAAACGGCAGAATTTTCCATTTCGGAATTTTTAGGCTTCCAGAGGCAGGCTGCTGTTCATCCCATGCGCGGCTTTATTCTTTTGGTACATGATCTGAAAGCTCGATTATGAGACCAATTGCTGATTTTTTCTGAAATTTACAAGGAAGACATTAAAGTTTGATTAAGTGAGAATTCCCATGGGACTAATCAGCAACGAGACCAAAATTAAACTCTGTTTTTAATAGCTTTGCCGTGGTGCAGCGCACGAGGAGCATCTGAATGTGAAAGCCCGTTGCTAAAAATCAGAACTCTGAACACTGAGCAGTGAAAGACGTATTTCACTCAGCGTAAAAACGAGTTTGTGTGGCTCTAGGGCCAGAGCAGGGCCAGACCTGCTGGTGCCTGTCCAGTGGCAGCACTGGGAGTGAGCACTTCACATTAATGGCACATGCAGCTGAACTTCAGTGGAAAGAAGATGGGGTCCTAACCTTCAGAGTTACAAGGTGCTGAACGGCATCACGTGGAGGAGCAAAGCAACAGGAAAATAACCATTTCTTATCTGGAGGTGGATCAACAACAAACTGATAGGGCACTGGCATCCCGAGGCAATCCGAGAGACCTGGGCTGCTCCAGGCATCAGTCTTGGCTGCCTTGCACCAGAACTAGAATGACCTTCATTGTGGGCATCTCCGAAGCAGTTACAGGTGGTGAGGCACATGCACCTAAAAGTCACTTTTACAGGGTATAAAGGTTTATCCCTTACAGCAAACTGTAGTATGAACCCAACTCATTATGAGCAGATAAACATCTGCCTAATTACGGCCTCCCAGAGATCGCGCTGACATCTTAAACCACAACACTCACACAGGCAGTTCAGTTGCTTCTGTGTTTTGCAGGTATAAACAAAAAAGCAAATTCATTTTAAATATTTGCTTGAGGAACAGATGTATCAGTAAAGGACAGAGAGGCTGATACGTACAGTTACACCATCAATTAAATGACTGGAAACAGCTTAGTAACTTAGAGTTCTGTCAGCTGCTGGTTTACAAGTCCAGGGAGAGGGTGCAGAGCCCACGCAAGGTCTCTTTGTGGACCTTGGGCCTTCTCGGAGTCCCTGCAGTACTGTGGCAGGGTTGAAGATCAGGATTTGGGTTTTTTTTGTGTACTGATGGCACAAAACTGTTTAGAGAAAGGAGGGAATTTACTAAAGTGGTTTTGAAATTTATAAAGAGATGTTAACATCAGGGAAGCACCGATCCTTCAGCAGCTGGGAAGTTCATCCCATTTGCACTGTGGCAATCAGTGTCTGGGTACAGGAACTATCATTCCCCCAATTTCCCCCACCCCCTTGACATCATTCCATCTTCCAGCATGACACTGAGAAGTAAGGAAAAGCACAGAAATGCCTTTTAACCTTCTTCGTCCATCGAATCAGAATTCCCTGCTGTGGTGCATTAATGCATAATGCAGGAGCATTTAGTGCGCTCCCGCCTCTTCCTGACACGGAGGGGTTAATTGTGTCAGAGCAGGGCCAGATTCCTTTGAAAAGCTCCTCTCCCCCTCTTCCAGAGCCTCTGGATGCATTTTTCTTAAATAAACGTTCTTCAGAAATCTTTTGGAGTGTAAATAAGTCAAGGCAGCGGCAAGAAAGCAATTGCCAGTGAATAATTGGTGGAGCTGCTTGCAGCTGGCCCGTCCTCCTGGGGCCAGACCTGCTGGTTGGCGATGTCCTCTTTGTACCTTGAGGATCTCGGCGCATGAGCTCCTTCGCTTCAAGAGGTTTCCGTGATCCCCACTCCTGTTTTCTCTCCACTCTCCCTCCCCATTTCTGAGCTGTAATGACCAAGACGCTGTTGACTGCGAGTACTTTGAACAATAACCTTCTGAATGATTTAGCAATGCAGCTCCTCCCATAACAGGTTCCTCTTGGATGAAATACATTCGTATTTATGTAGGACAAACATTTTGAAATGCTATTAAATTTACATGGTGAGCTGGCAGAGTAGCCATCTTCATCTGATACAGAGAAAGGGAAAAACAGCCTCTTACAGCAGCAGGGAAATATTTATGAACACAGAAAAATCCTGTCAGTGTTCATTACCCCAGCTGGGGGATGAGGACAGTTAGCATCGAAATGGAAAAGTTTATTGAATTACAAGTCCATCAGGCTGGCCCGGCACGGCGGGATGACAGGTTTAGTGGTGTAGGTTATACACAGGGGTCTTTTCCCTTGTTTGACAAGCCCTAAATGCTTTAGGGGGTCTTCTGCTGCTTCTCACAGAAGTGAAGGGATAAGAGGAAAAAAACCATGCTGAGATGTAGTGAGGGTGGGTAGTGGTATCACATCACACAAACTCTGCATTGGGGATGGACAAGCAAGTGGAAGTGGCACGACTGAGGATGAAGAGAGGGGAATTAGCACTCTCACAGAGGAAGCAAAGTTCCATCCAGTGCAGGGACACTGGGCAGAGAAGGTGCCAGCACCTGACGCAGCAACACAGAAGGACGCTTACTGCAGAACATGGTGCCTTATGAGATTGTTATCCCCAACCCAGCAACGTGCGAAGCTTGAGATAGATTTTGAAGCCAAGACTCACCAGACTCATGACAATAAATAGAAATCAGGTTGATACAGCATTGCCCACTGTAGATCATGACCCCTTCAGCTGAGACTCTAGAGGAAGGATACAGACTCATCTCTTGCCACTTCAACAGAGCATTAGCTACAGATGCAGCCAGATGGTTCCTAACCCAGGCAGAGAGCGGCAGAGCTTTGCACGCAGCTAAAGAATGAGCCAAAACACTGGCAGCCTGGGGCCCTGCTGTAATGTGGGGATGGTCATAAAATCATAGAATCATTTCGGTTGGAATAGACTTTCAAGATTATCAAGTCCAACCACTAACCCAGCACTGCCAGGTCACCACTAAACCCTGTCCCTCAGCACCACATCTCCACGGCTTTGGAACCCTCCAGGGATGGGGACTCCACACTGCTCTGGGCAGCCTGGGCCAGTCCTTGGCAACCCTTGCAGGGAAGACATTTTTCTCCATGTCCAACCTACACCTCCCCTGGTGCAATTTGAGGCCGTTTCCTCTTGTCCTATAACTTGTTCTTTGGGAGAAGAGACAGATCCTCACTTGGCTCCTGTCTCCTCTCAGGGAGTTGTCAAGAGTGAGGTCTCCCTGGAGCCTCCTTTTCTCCAGGCTCAACAACCCCAGGTCCCTGAGCCACTCCTCACAAGACTTGTGCTCTAGACCCTTCCCCAGCTTTGTTGCCCTTCTCTGGACACTCTCCAGCCCCTCAGTGTCCTTGAAGTGATGGGTCCAAATGTGATGGATGTGAACTCGGGCCCACAAGTGGCATGTTCCTCCTTTACCTCCCATGTCAGGGCTGAGATCAGAGCTACCAGAAAGCTCTTGTGCCACCTCCAGCGCACAGCGGGGCCCGATCATCAAACACACAGCTCCTCAACGCTGCAGAGGAACTACGTGTTGTGCCGCCATGAGAGCGGGCTCAGCACAAGCAGCTGAAGGTCCGGCAGGAGCGGCTGTGCTGACTCCTCTGCAATACGGCCCCGTGTGTACGGGTTGTGTCTGGGGCCAGGGGAGCTCGCGCTGCCCTCCAGCTCAGCCGTGTTCTCCCACCCCATGGCACCATTCCCTGGCTCACATGCGCTGCTGGACTGATCCATCAGCTACACCACCAGTCTGGTGTCATTTGAAACGGCTGTGCCTCCTCCAGCGACTCGGGCCAAGCCAGGATCAGTGCACGTAAGGACAGATTGCTCAGGCTGGCTTTTCTGTGAGGAAGGAGAGCGTCTAAGGAGGGATACAGGATCAATGAGCACACAGCATCCTTCCCACCTTGGGGCTGGCCTGCTTTTCCCCTTGGTGAGAGGGATCCAGCGTTGGCAGGAGAACTGCAACCCCAAGCAGCTGAGCTGCTTTAAAGGCCAGAGAGCAGAGAGGCATTTACAGTGGCACCATGGCCGACCTCCAAAACGGGAAAATTACTTTTTGCCTCCTTAAATATTCTTTGCGATATCTGTGAGCTCTAGAAATGCTGAAAGTGCTGGAGCAGCTCCAGGTGAAAACAGATAACTTGGTGTTATTCATTTGGCAAAGCAGCATTTTCACCTCCTGTCCAAAACTGCCACGTGTGGCAACTGGGCTGTTCAGTAGCCCCTGCATTTCACCCCCAGGGCAGCTGCCTCCCAGCCATTCACAGGGTGCTAGCTCTGGGGTAAATAAGCACTTTGCACAAAGTTAGAAGAAGTACTACGGAAACGTACGATCTCTTCGTTAAACTCGCTGGGCTGTGGGTGGCAAATAACTTCAGCAATTCCCAAACGGCTTCAAAACGTAGCGGCTGCAGAGAGGCAAATTAGTCATTTTATGCTCTAAATACTTCATGCCAGTGCTAAAAATGAAGAGGTGGAAGAATATCCTGGAGAAGTGGATCAGGATGCAGCTGAAAACAAAGCCCATCCTCATCTGCTGTAAATCGGAGCGAAGCAGCAGCAGAGCCAGCGCAGCGATGCCGCTTTACACCTACTCACTGAGCAGCGTCACAGGACAACAATCCATATGACCCTTGAAATATTTATGCTGGAAACCAACAGTCTCCTCTCATTTCTGATCAAGCAAAACGGAGGCAAAAAAGATGACTTCAGACGTGCTGGGGGACGTGAAAGGCACAGCTTGAGACTTTTCTCCTTAGTGTGGGAAATGAGGAGGGAGAGATAGGAAGCTGGCAATGCATAAAGGAATTAGAAAAAAAAAAGGACTAACGAGAACAGGCCACGGTGTGCCCTGTGAGGGATCAACGCGGCAGCTTTCCGACGTGGGCTAACTGAGGCAGCAGTAATTCAGACCGGTACTGGCAGGGCCCGTGGCTCTCTCCCCACGATGAGCAGAGCAGGAGCCACTCAAAGCCGACCGGTCCAGCCGGTGGGTGTTGTATCCGCAGGCTTTCAGTTGGGAATGGAGGTTGGCACCGGGGCTCTTTTACTCGTTTGATTAGCTCCTTTTCCTTTGGCAGCTGAAAGGCCTCTTGGCAGCACCAAGGGCTTCGCGTCTTGTTGAGCTGAATAGAAGGGAGCAGGGTTTTGGCAGGGACAAAAGAACATAGCACTGCTCCATCAATGGCCTCATTACTGAGTGCTGGGGCTCAGGAGTAGTGGCGGAGAGCGATGGAGAGCTTTCTTCTGGTCGGCAAACACGGCTTGGAAATGTGTTTCCAGCTTGACCTATTAGTCTGAAGCTATCAGCTCAAAGGGGAGTTGAAAGCTTGACAATTTTTATCTGCAGAGGAGATGTGAGCACGTATTGTCGGTTCCTGAGCTGTGGGTCTGGAAGCCAGCCTCTGCGTGTGTGTCTGTCGAGAGCGAGCAAGTGAGCTGAGTCATCTGAAGCAGAAGGGTAGCACAGAAAATGAAAGGTCAGGCACGGTTTCAGGAAGGGGTTGGAGTGCCCCAGACTGCTCAGTGGGTGCTCAGCACCTGACCTCATTGGGACCAAGGCAGCAGCTGGGTTATCTCGTGTTCATGGCTCTTGGAAAGCTAAAACTACGCAAGAAATCAGGCAGCGAATACTCTGAGGATGTGGCTGATCACCTAGCTGGCTGCATTTTAGCTCTCATTTATTCTGTAAATTTCTTACATTATAAATTACGTATTTGTTCATTCAGACATAATGACAAGACTGTCCCTGCAGATGCCATTAATGACCTGAGCAGATACATTTTTAAAGACACCTAGGTGAGGATTTTTAAGAAGCCAATAATAACATATCCTGCAAAGCCTCTTTTCTCTATTGTCAGGTCCAAGCAACAGGATTTTCAGGAACATTCATTGTTCCCCTTTGATAACAATCTACAGCCGAGCTCGATGTGACTCAGGTTAGGTCAATACCAAGTGCTTTGGAAAATCCCAACCCCTGTGCTAATATTATGAACAATTTTAAGAGCCAGCGGCACAGAGGGTGGCACAAACCACACAACGTGTGTCGTGTTGAAGTGGGGCTGAACTCTTTGAAAGTGTATTTGCAAGTGAAATCTTGATATGGTCTGTGAGAACCGTTTCATGTAGAAGTGAAGTTCAGCCACGTAAGGATGAAAGTCACGCCATCGAAAGGCGATCCAGGAACACGGCAATGGAGTTGAGGACAGAATATTATCAGATGATAACAACTGGGCAGGGTGAGGGGGGCTGTATTCCAGCCTTGCTCTGCCAAGGCAATTTGAGAGGAATTCCCTGGAGTTAAGCTAAATTAAACCATTTCGAGGAAGGGGAGCGAGAAGCAAACGTCATCATCTCAAGACTAGAGCTAGAGCTCTACTTGATTTACCGGGATGAATAATAAACAGGAACCGTCCATCCATGTGGATGGATTTGCTCTGCCCACAGCAGAGAGTGTGGAAAAAATGTGTGAGGGGAGCATTTCCCAGACGCTTTCCCTCTGTGAACCTCTTGCTCACGTGCTATTGATTGGGAGAAGGGACAAAGAAAAGATATTAGTTAAATAAAATGTTTTAACATCAGGCACGACATCGATAGCCAAGTTGTTCATAATCCCAAAGAGTGTCTAAGGGAGAGCGTAAGGCCAAGACTGGCTCCCGTCCAGGGTAGACACTAGCACCCACACGCCCTGATGTCCCCCGTCCCCCTGGTTCCCCTCCCCGTGTCGGGAGCCCACTTCTGGTGTGGCGGAACTCCATGTCAGTTGTGCTGCCAAGGCGCTGGGAGCCAGCTCCGGAGGAGCTTCTAACCCAAAGCCTGTCAGGTTTCCAGGGCATCCTGGGAACACTGGGGAAAAGGTCCAGCAGCTCAGTTGGCATCATGATCCTAAAGCTTTTAGGCGATCCTGTGAGACATGAAGGAGAGGAAAGGTAAGAGCAGGGTGTCTGCAGGCAGGCATCTCGGCTGGCACTGGGGAGCCTCTCCCCTCCCAGTCTGATATCAATCCCGTGGATGATCTCAGGGGCATTCCACTTATGAAGGGCAACGTGGTAACCGGCACCGTGGTGGAGCCTCTTCAAGGGAGGGTCCTGTCAAACAGGGGCCACAGGTGTCACCAGAGGGACGTGGAGGGCAGAGGGGTCTGTGCTTTGCCCACGCCTGAAGCCTCAAGGCCACTCTCCGGGCAGCCGGCTCGAAAGGCCCTGGAAGCAAAACCAGCCTTGCAGCCCCAGCAGAGAAACCGATTCTGTACCTTGGATTGTACACAGATAGGCACGTACTGCACAGCTCGGGAAATCTTAAAAACTGAATGGAAACACCTTTCTTTCTGAATGGGAAGAGCTGGAGGGATGCTCCGGTGCTCAGGCACCTCCCACCTCGATGTCCTGGGATGTTGAGGGCAGGAGGCAGCTCTGGTGGTGGGAACCTGGGGCAGCTGAAATCAATGGTGTTGTGGCAGCCCTGGCTGAAAAGCTACCGGGACCCAGGAAGGCTCTGCCTCGGACAATGGATTATTTTTAACTAGCTTGAATCTTCAAACGCTCTAGCTTAAAAAAAGGGGGGAAGAAAAGAATAGCTGATTTGTGCAAGCTCCCCTGCTCCCATTAAGTCGGTGGAAGTGGTGCTATGCATTTCAATGGGGGCAGGACTCTGCTTCTCAGGAGATAAATTGCACCCTGTCCCTTTGCATGCTCGCTGCAGCTAGTCCCAGCTTGCTTGGCTTGTCTCTTTCCTGGCTCCCCTACAAACACCCCTCCCTCTCTGATACTCTCCCCAGCAGAATTTTTTTGTTGTTGTTGTCATTGAGCTATTCATTTTCCATAGGCTGCCTTCATTCCCGTGGCCTTTTGCAGCTAGGAGACAAGATGTTGCCTTGGAAACAAAGCCCCTTAGATGTTTGGAGTCTCTGGGATTGCTGTGTCTGCTCCGAAGTACTTTTAGGTTATTTTTACTAATCACACAAAGATGCAGCAGGCTTGTAGCCAAGGCAGAAAGTAGCCCTGGGAGGTGAAGGGAAGGCGAGCATCTTACTGGCATCGCTCGCTCCGCCGGGGATATTATTTTTTGCGATGCACCACGGGCTGAACGCCTGCAAGAGAAATGGCATCTTCCGAGACGTGCTGCGCACGCAGGGCTCTTCCTGGGGCTGGGGTGGCTGCGGGCAGGCAGGCAGAGCTGCGATTGTGCCAGGGAGAGAGGTGAAAAACAAAATAGAGGAGGGAAGGGGAAGAGGAACTACGAACAGAAGGCATTGGGGTTTGTCAGGCTTTCTCACTTTCCAACCCACCGACCGTGCCATGGAGGGATCACCACGCACGCCGCGGCTGAGGTGTACATGGTGGCTCTACGCTGGGTCTGCGGAAATCACATTCCCAGCCCCATTAGATGACTGTGAAAGTCTCCGCTCCCAGGTTTTGTTGGCAGTTCTGCTCTGTGCCTCGGGGTGAGTTGAGGGCAGTATAAACAGCCCCCAGCCCCAAATGTCTCTGCAGGAGAAGTCTGACCTCTCCTGCATGGGGGCTCTGGGAGGCGGTGGGAGGCTGCACTGTTCCCATTTCCCCTTATCCACAGGCAGCACTGCACGACACTGCCAAATCCCAGTTCCTCCATGGAGAACATTTTGGAGCAGGCTTTTACTCCTTCTTCTGCAGAGACGTAAAAAAAAGAAACAAAACAAAAGCTGATTAAAAGAAGCTCCCTAATCCCCTGGTGGTACTTGAAATACTTCCAAGCCAGCAAAAGCCTTCCAGAAAAAAAGTGACTATATATTATCTTCCAAAAAAAAATCAGTACAGTATTAAGCCTATGCCTTGTTACTCATGTCCACATGGTCCTCTGCTCTGTACAGCCACGAGGGAGGGAGAGCTTCAGCTGCAGAGGCTGCGTGACTTGCAGAGCCAGCGAGGCTGGCACAAAGAGCAGGGGAGCAGCGGAGGAAGGAAGGGAGGAAGAGGATCCATTGTATGCTCCCCGTGTGTATCATGGAGGATTACACACAAGGAAGTAAATTTGCTCTTCCTTGGCATTTTCCATCATAGCTGAGCCTCACAGATGTCCAGGCTAGCAAGAGGCTTGTAGATTTTCTTATCCCTTCTGGTGCACCCTCACGGGAGCAAGGGAGTCTCCCTCATTCTCCCAAGTGCCATAAATGCCAGGTGCTTTTTTTTTTTTTTCCCATTGTTGTTGTTGCTCCTTGTCAATATTGCGTGATGCCATGGTTACAGAGATGTAGGACTAATCTAGAATGGGCTTTTTGGGTTTGACATTCTTTCATGCTATATTTGTGCCAGAAGAATAAATAATAAATACACACAACAGCATCAAAGATTTCTTCCAGGCCCCAGCCTATTTCTGCCCATCCTTGTTAAGTCGTTATAAAGACATTTCTCCGCCAGCCTCTTATTTTACAGACTATCCTGTCATCTAATGCTGCACCTAAGGTTCCATTTATTCATTTTTTCTGAAAAGAGCAGTTAATAAAAGAAAGTTCCTGTTAATAGCCCCGAGAACAGCTTCTCCTGGAATGGCAATGCTCTCACCAACCCATCAGACTCTTCTCTGTCCTCTCCCTCTTCTCTTGCTTTCCCCATTCTTCCTTCTCCTACCCTCTCCCTGAGAAAGGGCTGAGGAACTTTGTTGATGCTCTGGTGGGGAAAATATAGGACAATTTTTTTCTGCAGCAACCTGAAACAATATATAACCAAAATCGTTCATGTGTGAAGTGCCTCAGCTCCAGTAAGGAGGAACTTGCTGGGGGTTAGTCTCTGTAATCTCCACTGATCAAAGAGCTGCTGTGAGCCTGTTACAAGCACCCGCATCTTGATTTTGCTGGAGATACAGCAGCATGGGAGGGATTCAGCAACAAATTTGTCTTTCATTCACTCTGAACTCTGGGGCTCCTTCTAGGCATCCACAGACACCCCAACTAGCCACTTCTCAACCTCAGGCCTACCCAATGCCACTTCCACTCACAGCAGGACCTCAGGCAAATTCTTCTCCACCTTCGCATCTTTGAAATCCTGGTCCTCCCCGCAGAGGAGGGGTCACAGGCAGCTGGAAATAAAGAGGGAGGGAGGGAAGCTAAACGAAGGTTGTAGTAGTAAGACGTCACGGGCAAAACTTTGCTAGAGCAGCCACGTAATGAATTATGTCTCATTTCAGCCCATCCCCTCCATGATGTTAATATGATGCCTCTCGAGACAGCAGAGGCCTCTGGGGTGACCCTGTGGCTCCATCACCGGTTGTGGGCAGCCCAAAAAGTGAAAAGTTATCAGAGCAGTGCAGGCAAAGGCAGCTTTCTTGGGCATCTGCATTGGGAACTGCTGCTGGCAACAGTCCTGAAACGACTGCAGGTTTGCACACGCCCGTTTGTACACTTCCAACATCTCTTTTTATAGACCTTTCCCAGAAAATATCAATGTGCAAGAGGGAAACTTGGGTAAAGAAAACACTGCCATTTTTCCAGAGATCTCTCTTCCCAGAGTACTTCTTTAAATGAATAAGGGAAACTCACTTCCATTTGCAGGAGAAACTCAGCTCCCAAAGCGTCCTTGCTGCCTGAACACGATGCTTCGTTAGTTAATATTTAGTCAATTGCCAGGAAAGCTCTTAACCCAGAGTGCCAGCAGGTCTTCTTGCCTTCATCATGTGGGGCGCAGACTTTACGTACCCCTTTTTGCTTCTGTAAAGTCCGAGTCAAACCCAAGGAGAACCCCGTGGTCTGCACTCAGCAGTAGTTGTCCTGTAAGACATCTGATGAAAGAGTACAGGACTGAAAACCAGAACATTTGAGGTGATGAGAACCCAGATTAAACCAGCAAATAAGCAGTGAATGAAGGAATGCCTGGTGAGAATGTTCTGGCTCGACATATTACTAGAACAGGACAGAAATGCTTGATAAATGTGCTAAAAATCACAGTCTAAAAGAAAATAAAAACATTTGTCAAATCCAGTCAAAATCTACAGGATCATCATGGCCAATGGAAACTGAAAATTTGGAGAATTTTTCAAAAGGATTTTACATCCCTGCAAGGCCAAAGTGTTTTGTTTTCATTTATTTTTCCAACTTTTCATTTGGAAACAAATTTTTTTTGTTTGAAAATTGACTTATGTTTAAAATAATAATACTGAGTTCCCAAATATCTTGAAACAAACCCAAATATTTTGATAGGGCTCAAAGCAAGGATTTTGGCTGGATGTGAAATGAAATTTTTCAGAGGCTTTTGGGTCCACAGAAGAATGCAGGGGAACATATTTGATCCAAGTTGATTTTTCACACCTATTTTTTCTGTTCTGCCACCAAGTGGAAAACTCAGTATTATTTGGCTGTTGTGATACCTTCTCTCTCACCAGCAATGCAAGAAAGAATTTGAGACACCCTGTCAGGCAGAAGGTTTGAGCACAGACACCAAACCCACCTCCTGCTGTAGCTGTTTCAGTGGAGAGCAGTAAGAAGTCCCCACCCAGCTATCTCTGTTATGGGCTACAGGGAAGAAAGGAGATTGGAGCCAAGAGGGGTCGGCCTCTTCTCCCAAGGAACAAGTTATAAGACAAGAGGAAACGGCCTCAAATTGTACCAGGGGTGGTTTAGGTTGAACATGAGGAACAATTTCTTCCCTGTAAAGGTTGTCAAGGCCTGGCCCAGGCTGCCCAGGGCAGTGGTGGAGCCCCCATCCCTGGAGGGGTTTCAAAGCCGTGGAGATGTGGTGCTGAGGGACGTGGTTTAGTGGTGACCTGGCAGTGCTGGGTTAATGGTTAGACTAGGTGATCTTGAAGGTCTCTTCCAACCTGAATGATTTCATGATTCTATGATAAGAGGTAACAAGCAGCTGGATTTTAGCATGATTGGGGTGAGGTGGGGGGATTTTTCCTCTCCGCTTTGCCCTTTAAGTACACACATGTCGTCAACACAGATCACTAGGTAAAATGGGACTGTAACATGAAACAAGGCTCTTTCTGGTTGAAACACCATCACTTCCTCCAGGGACAGATGACTGTAACCCACAGACTTAGTCCTTCATCATAGGAGGCACTGATAAATCCACGAGATTAATTGTGGAGTGGAGATTAGCACCCACCATTCAGCATCAAGCTCTGAGCATTAAACTAATTACTAGGCCCCAACGCTGCCTGGCTACCCAGCAGGAAGGCGCTGCCCTACAAACCATCGTACATGGGTGGCATTTAGCCAGACGTATTACAAGAAATCCAGCTTTGTGCTGGGAATACTTCCTCCATAGGGGCTGGCTTCCCTTTCTGTTCCCAGGACAAAGCCTGTTTCCCTCCTTCTTGTGGGAAAGCTTGGAACGAAACCGTGTCCCCTCTGCCCTGCCATCCTTAGGCAGTCGCCTGGAGGGTTGCTGGTGTGGAAGATCTCAAAAGTCATGTGAAGAGTGGAAGAAGCACGGGCTAAAGCCGTCGGGAATTCCCAAACCTAGAGCAGGTTTCCGGAGAATCGCCAGTACTCCCACTCGTCTTGTCCTCCTCAGCCACCTGCTTTGGAGGGAATGTAAAATAGCCGTTTGTTGTACAAATGTCTGGAGCTGATGCAACTTCCCCACCTTCTCTCCTGCTGTGGGATATCGGGCATTTCCCCGACATTTCCTGAACCACCAACACTGCAGTGCTGTTGCATTTTACCCAGCAGAGAGGATTTTTCAGAGAGGAGAAGGGCAGTAGACTGCAAGGATTTTGTTCTCTTGTCTTTCCACGTTTCCAGTGCCGCGGCAGAGCACTTCTCTGCGGAGCATAAAGCCAAGCGGCTCATGTCGTCCATCTGTGACTCTCTCGCTCGTCCGCTCCCTGGTGGGCAGCACTGTCTGTGCCTGCGTGGCCTGGAAGTCGTCAGTGAGGGATGATGTTTGGGCTTGCAGGTCCCCTACCCAGCCCTTTTGCTTGGTGCTTGTAGGACAGAGGACCCATCAAAGCATCCTGCCCTCAGAGGGACGCTGGGGGAGTTTGCAGTGGCTCTCAGTCTCTCAGGGGTACCATCTCCTTGAATTAGAAGCGACTAGAACAGCCAGAGTGCCGTTTCCTCACCTCCCATTGCAACCAGTGGGTCAGGAATGGTTCTAAGAATCACAGAATCATAGAATTGTCTGGGTTGGAAGGGACCTTCAGAGGTCATCTAGTCCAACCCCCCTGCTGAGAGCAGGGACATCGTCCACTAGAGCAGGTTACTCAGAGCCACGTCGAGCCCCACCTTGAATGTCTCCAGGGATGGGGCCCAAATCACCTCCTTGGGCAATTTGTTAGACCATTTAACATATGCTTTCTGGCTTTCCCATCTTTCCTTGGGAAAAACAGATCAGCCATCCACTGTGTTTGTCTCACTCAGGTCAGGAGCAGGGAAGGACCCTGTGATTTCCCAGAGCAAAACAAATGTGGGAACTTACTTGCCCTTCAGCGTCTTCCGTCTTGCAGGTTGAGCTCTGTGTTGTTGGATGGTGGGTTTTTCCACCTCTGTGGTGAGTGAAGAGCTATTTCCTACAGGACGTAGGGCTGTAGGAACTCTTACAGTGATGGTGGCCAACTGGCAGCCCAGGAGCTCCGTCTAGCCCATGCATTATCGAGTCTCTGGATTGCCAGATAGTCACTAGTCCAAGCAAATAGGGAATATTATTGTTCATGTGTTGCAGGAGGGGAAAAGTAGTTTATAGCTACATAAGAGCTAGCAAATTTTATTTATCAACTGCAGTATCACACAGAATGGGTAGGAATAAAAATAGTACCAAACACAAGTCAACTGGCCTGATTTCAGAGCCACAATGATCTGCAATATCAGTCCTGCTCAAAATCTCCCCGCGTAGGAAGCAGCAGACAGAAAGAAACATCTGTAACAAGGTTTCAGGGTAGAGATCCTAGTCCAGGTACCAGACCTAGAGGAGTTGTTTGGCCAAGCCTGTCAGAGGTGATTGGACCACCTTGGCTCCAGAAGGATATGAAAACCAGAGCTTTACTCATTGCTAGCCAGCCGGCACAACCTCAGGAGAAGATCTGCACATCACCACGGCTGTCAAGTTATGTTTTCCGTACAAAATGGCCTGTCTGGGTGTCATACCCAAGTCAACCAACCTTTTTGTGAGCTGTTTTACACAAGCAGGGTAGAAGATGGCTAACGTGATGCTGTGCAAAGCCAACCATCTCTAACTTAATTAGTTAGGTTTAATTTTGCTGTGTGATGCATATTGCTAGAGAACGCTACGCTGAGCTTCACATCAGCACGAGCCCATCTTTCCCAGACCACTGGAGTCTGCTTTGGGTGCTTTCCAGATCTGCCTCTGACTAGTGAGGGTGCAGAGGAGATGTAGTTTGGGTGCCCACCTCAGGGTATTCTCTAAGGGGATAGATTTGAATAAGCTATTTGAATAATACAATATAATATAATATATTTGAATAGACCTGGATAGTTTTTTTCCTAGCTCGGTGCCTTTCAGTGTCTCTCAGCAAGCCAAATGCCAAACAGATGTGGGAGGCCTCGATTAAATGTTCTAAAGGTGGATGGAGGAGCAGAGGAGGAAGGGAGAAGGTTATCTCTCCTGCAATGCACAGCAGCTGCTTCATGCCAGACAGATTTCCACAGATACAGAGGTCAGCTCTGAAACACAGATGTGTGAGAAAGAAAGAGGCAGCGATACGTGCAGCTATTTATTCAGTGCGTACAAAAGCTCCTATGGACTTGGAGCTGGGCCCTGGATGTTTCTGGAAGAGGCATATTCACCAGCCCTGCTTTGTTTCCAGAACTCATTCAGGCAGCAAATGCCGTGAAAATAACTGGCTTCTGCTGTGACGCAGCCACACGTCAGCTGGGAAGCAGGGTCTGGATTTCTGAGATGCTCTATAAGGAGGAGGTTTCAGTTTATCAGCCACGTTCTGTCCCCAAGTTATGGGACCTTATTTCTCACTGAAGTGGCAGAAGCACATACTGCTGTACCCTGAGGTAAGGAGCTGGGTCCCCCAAGAACATCACCCTCCAGCGACATCCTTTGTGGATGCTGGATGTTTCAAGGCATCAGTTTGATTTCCCCCAGGCTCCTGATTGGTGATGGCCTCTACTTCTTTCACGAGGTTACTTGCCGATGACCAGTACCACGCCTCTGGTTTGTCTCGCGCCGACAGCAACGTGCAGTGCTTACCTATTCCGCCGCCACATGGATTTTCTGAGATGTCCTGAGATGCAGCTTTGAGTACAACCAACCACCAGAGAAAATGGCCCCCATGTTAACCTTTGAGATAGGCTGAGTGACAAGCATGATTAATCAGAATAAATAGCAGCAAAAAATAATGATTTTTACTGGGATTTAGTCGACGAAAAGGAAAGCACGGTACAGTGTGACGCACTGGGTCAGCTCTCCTGTGGGTGTACATCAGCATCGCTCCGTAGGGGTTGGCAGATTTGTACCACATAGTTTCACAGCAGGCTTTGCCTTTCCCTTCAATTCTCCCCTTCCAAAAAACTATTCCATCCTAAAAAACCAACACCACCACTGTCTTAGTTGGTGTCTACAAAACTTTGAAGGATCAGAGTCAGGATTTACCCTGGGATTGTCAGAGAGGTGGGGACCTCAGTCTGGTGCAACCGTAGGGCAGCCAGGGCAGGAGGAGCTCTGCTGGTACCTTCACAGGAAACAATCATGGAGAGGAGTAAATAATTAGGAGTGGTCTGTATGGGCATGATGAAAAATTACTTACTTGCAGAGACAAACATGACAGCCGGTAACAGTAGGCTGGTAGGCAGAGCCCTTCTCCTTCCAGCAAGGTGGCAAACGAATTGGGTTGTGTGGCTGTTGTAAGCGAAGCCCCATATTTGCTTGCTGAGCACAGCTTACGTACTTGGTGACAGTGACATATAGGGGACAATTAAATAATGGCAGCTACGTCCAGGTTAGGGAAAGAACAGATCCCCTTATGAACGGTGTTTATACCATGTGTCTGCTGCAAAGGTAGAAAGGAGGGGTTAGGAAGGCGACACACTGACTTCCCTCTGAATTTGCAAGCTTCTTGGTCACGGCTCCCTCTGGATTTCACTGTTGTATGAAACTCCACCCTGCCCTGGCCCCACAGAGCCCTCTCCATTCCCTAACTGGCTGAAGATGTGGTGCTGAGGGACATGGTTTATTTGTGATCTGGCAGTGCTCGGTTAATGCTTGGACTTGATGATCTTAAAGATCTCTTTCAACCAAAACAGTTCTCTGGCTCTATGGTCCAGTTGTAGCTGGACACATTCAGCATCCAGGAGTGCCACAGGTGAGCAGTCGCCACGCTCGGTGAAGGCAATTGCCTCGGGGGTCAGGGTTTGACCTGCTACAGAAAACACGAGCCATTGGGAAGTGGCAACGGGATGCATGGGAAAGCTGCTGGGACAGGCTGGGATGCTCTTACCAAGTAAGAACCAGACTGAAGGAGACCAGCCCAACCCCTGGCCCTCTTCCCAGCCAGGTTATACCAAGGGGACGGGCACAGGAGACAGAGCAGCTGGGGAAAGGCAAAGGCAACGATGGAGGAAGCACCATTTTGTGGCTCCTTCCCGCAATCCCAGGGGCAGAGCGCTGCTTATTTTTAGCTCCCGAGGTAGCTGAAATACCATTGTGATATTCGTTAACGAAAAGCCCGTTGGATGAGAACTGCGAGGACAGAGCTGGAGGATGGGACATGGGGGACGGGCTGGTTGGTCTGGTTTGTTTTGCTTTATTTAATTTCTGGCTTCAGTAGAGAGGTAGAGCGTGGCAGGAGGCTCAGCTCCTCTCACCTCGGGAAAAGCAGGAGCGCCAGACCCGGGGGAGGTGGTAAGGGAAAAGTCAATCAGGCGGTATTTGAAAACCTACCTGCTGGGCCCAGGGAGGGTTGGAGATTTTAATGTCATTCCCAGCTTGAGATACAGCCTGGAGAGTGAGAAAAGAAAGGGGTATCTCCTCTTCTTGGATCCTTAATTGCTCGTTAAAACATCTAACAAATGCCTGAACTCCTGGATGGCCCCACGATCCTCCACAGAGGGGCTTCATCCTTGGCAGGGGGGAGGAATGTTTTTAAAAATACTTATTTTGATGGCTTTTTCTGGGTCTATAAAATGGAGAGTTCAAAGGTTCACTGTGGAAAATAAAAATCAGTCTATAATATTTGTATTACCATTCAGCAGGAGCAAAAACACTTTGCTATGAGTTGTTCCTCGGGTGCAGGCTGTTGACTGTGGGTTTGCACTGCTGGCAGCTGCTCTCACTGCTGAAAGGGCAACCTCTGCCACCCCCAAAAGGGACCTCCAGTGACTACAGAGGGGCTGGTACCAAATCAATCCCCTGCCCTGTGTGCTCAGCCACGCTTCTGGCCCAGGCAGACCCAATATCCGCAGCCAGAGGCACCTGTCCGCGGTCACTCCTGTTTTGCCCTGTCATCGCTGCTCCTCCGTGTCTTCTGCTCAAACCCTCTCGTGTTGGGTCTTAAATCACAGAGGACAGCCACAGTAGTGGCAAAGGTGAGGCAGCTGTTTCCCAGCACGGAGAACGTGACGGCCGTGCCGTTCCCTCTGATGCTTTGCAGAAAGCAACCTGCAGTTAAACTCGCGAGGTTCAGAAGAAGCCCAGACACTGCTCGTAACAGCTGGAGGGCTTTAAATGTGCTTTGCCATCACAGACAGATGGACAAATCTGTGACTTACACCTATAATCCCCTTCTGGGGAGTCAAAATAGCATACAAAACACCTCCTTCTTACCTGACTGACAACATGGATGCTTTTTCTGCACCACCCATGTAGAAGTAACAGGGCCATTCCAGCACGCAGCCCTGAGCAGACCAGCCATTAGCAGATTTTGTGTTATTTAGAGCCTGTGAAAAGAGCAGAATTACAGTTCCAGCACGGCAGGCAAACCGGACTGCTGATTTATGAATATTCACTGAGCTCATGAAGCACTCCGGGGCAGAAAACAAGCTTTTGAAATTAACTGAACTCTTCAAGGTTCTTCCTTTGTCTTGGCTTTGAGGCGTGAGTCACCGATACTATTTCTCCAAGACCAGCCGAATCTGTACAGAGGGCTGGGAGAATTCCTGGGCACTAAAATAGAAAGTTTTCTGCGAGAAAGACTTTATGTTCATAAAGTCTTCAAAGCATAAAGGCTCCAGCCCATTAAGTTTTATGGGGTGGTGTCTCCATCCCATAAACACACACCTAGGATTTCAGGAGTCTGGGCCAGGGGGAAGATCCACTTACTGCCAAGCAAGTGGAGGGGGGTCGTGAATGTTGGTGTCCTGCTTTGTGACCAAGTGAAGCATCAGGAACTGTGGACTGCTACAGTAGGGCTGAACTCAGCTTTTCAAAGACTGTCTAGACGTTCCCATCCTAAATCTGAGACATCATCTGGACCTGAGGTGTGTCAGAACAGTAGCCTCCAGAAAAAAAAATTGCTGTTCCAACAACTCACATTTTTTCCTGACCAAAAAAAGATTCCACCCGAGAGCAGCCAGCTGGCCCTGCCCTGGCTGCCGTCCTCCCTAACCACAGGAGATTCCTCTCCCTGAGCCACAGAGCACGCCAGCCGGCCAAGGTGCTCTGTGCTAATGCGCATTAGCCTCTGGAGCAGTGGCTCATAGGAAAGAACAAGGAGTCAGGAAAAGCAACAAATTAGCACAAAAAATTGTTTCCGGAGCCTTTCTGATACAAGCGGGCCCTACTTCAGTAAGGTTACACATGGCTAGAGGAGGTATCCTCGCAGGTTGCGTGTCACTTACTTTGCTAACAATTTAAAATGTACTTGTTCCGTCCTCCTCTTGCCCTTCCTGCTGGATCATATGGTGCGGATCCTAAAGACCCCTCCCGGGAAACGCAGCCCCTTTACTCCTGACAATTCGGTGAACTGTTTCTGAAATCTCTGCCTCCCAATTCTGCCTCGAGCATCCACGTGACCTCTCGTTTCTTTGCTCTGCAGGCTGATGCCAAGATGGTCTGCGATGTCGTAAGTCGGATGGAGGACACAGAGCCCTTCTCTCCAGAGCTGTTGTCAGCTATGATGAGACTCTGGGCAGACTCTGGGATCCAAGAATGCTTCAACCGGTCCCGGGAGTATCAACTTAACGACTCGGCCCAATAGTGAGTAGCCCCGTCCACAGTCTTGTGTCTTTAGAAGCTGCATTTGGGCTTGTTGAAGTTTTAACTGAAGTTAATGACCTCGTAACACTGGATCTGAACATGGCTCTGCTGGTGTGACTGTGGTGCGTGTGGTGTCACAGGCTGCTGCAAGGCAGAAGGGATCAGGCAGGACCCCCAGGCTGGGCTCAGGTCTGTGGCCCCAAGGCCAGGTTCCCAAACTGCTCCCATCAGCTCAAGGCAGATTTCTACCAACGAGGACATAGGGAGCAGAGGCAGACCAACTCGTGGAGGTGGCAGATGGCTTCTTTCTTTGACTGATAACAGAAGGGTGTGATCACCTGCTTTGTATAGCAGCCCAGCGCCTGGGTTTGCTGTTCTGATAGTCACACGCTGTACTGACAGGCAGCTGGATTGCAAATAAAGACAAGGGACATCTGGTTTTACAGCAGCATCGTGTTATTCTCATCATATAGCTGGTGGCTTCTCTACCATTAGGGACCACATCCAGGGTTTTTTTTAATGGTGACTGTCTGAATCCATGTCTTAGGTTCATCCTGTCATTAAGACAGGACATGTACCCGTACATGTCAAGGCCCTCCTCAGTTTCCATGTAGGCCCATTTCTAATGACAATTCATCCAACCTATTTGCCTCCACCTAGGCAAGGGGACTAAAGCTTTTCATCCTGTCATTTCAATTGCAGCAGCTGCTGCAGCCAGGCCCTGTACTGTGTCTTGAGCAGTAGTCAGTTAAATGTGGTGAAATATGAGCATAAGCCACAAGGACAGAGTGGTCATTTCCCCAGTTATACCCTTGGACCCATTGGGAGTCAGCGAAATTAGAGGCTTCCCCGTATGGTGACAGGGAAATGCTATGTCCGTGCTTTGGGTTTTCACAATATCCTGTGTAAACAAGTTCACCAGCTGGCTCAGGCGCTTCTGGGGTTGTTACGGCATGTTCGGATTGCCTGGCACCTTCGCTGAGGATTTTCCCAGCTATCTATCAAAACAGAGACCCAAGCTGATGGTTTTGTTCTGCGGGGTGGGCCTGATCACCCCCAGGCTGCACCAGGTCCTCCCACCCGAGCCGACAGGGCAGGGAGGGAGCGCAACATTATTTCTGCCCTTGCGGTGCTGCAGCAGAAGGCGAGCGATGAGACATCCCTTGGCACTGACCGAGAACCAAGTGGGAAACCTGCAGATGTGTGGTTGGTGTCACAACATCCTACCCGACCATTTCTCACCACGAGCGACTCCATCGCAGGGATGATCCTGACATTATGCTGCCTTTTAACGACTGCTAGGTGGACGTCCTTGTTTAATTTATATTTCATTGCCTGTAATAGCAAAATCAGCCTTCTCATGCCAGCAATTTTTAATTTTTTATTTATTTTTTTTTACAAAAGAAGCATCTGATGGCATAAACATACCTCTAGAGACATAAATTACATAAAATGCCAGTCCTAATTGCATTACAGCCTTGTGGAAAATTCTTCAATTATTTTAGAGCCAATTACCTGGAGGAAAGTGTTTTGATTTTCCTTCCATGCAAGATAGCGAGTTGAAAATAATAAGCACAGCCCTCCCAATGTGACCAGCTGCTGGGCAATTCATCAGCAAGAGCTCGGAAACCACAAGCAGTTTCTAGATGTCAGCTGAAGAGGCTCTGTGCTCTGGTATTGACGGCAACGGCAACGTGCGGTCGCAGCCCAGCAGAATGAATTTCAGCGTCTTTAACAAAATCTCTTCCATCCAGAGGAGGCTGCGCAGCCCTCTTGCCAGAGTATTTTTACAAACCTGCTGCCCTTTAGGAACCTCTGGTGGTTCCATCACTGGGAGTAGAGATGCTGTCAGAGGGCAGGGCACTGTAAGGCATCCCACTGCACCTCTCGGCCCCGGTGCGATCACACCAGGCGGTGGTGCATGTGAGAGCTCCGTTGGCACTTATTCCGCCCAGTGGACTCCCAGTGAAAAGAGGCATATTTTTTCATTTAATCCTTCAATGCTTTGGGGTTGTTTTCTTCTGCATGAGCGAAAGATTTGGGACAGTTTTCTGTTTCCCCCCTCCCTGTCTCTGGGAAAGGGCTTATCTTTACTGACACCGATACCGGATTTAAAACACTAGCAACTACAAAATGTGTTTTCGTTAGGGCTGAGTAAAATAAATTCCAGACAAGAACTGAATCTAAGTCCCCCAAAGTTTGAAAATCAGAGAGGGGCACTGAGATGGACTAGCATCACTCTTCTCTCAGGCTTCTCCTGGTATTAAGCCACGGGGACTGGTGTTCTGCTGGCAAGAGGGAAGTTTGCTGCAGGAGTCCGAGATTGCGTTCCACAGCTGCTCAGCACATGTCACAAAACCTGAAGGCACCAAGCGACCAGGTCCTATGGTGGCCAGCACATGTGGGACCTTCAGGAGTACTCCAGGCACTTCTCTTCACCCCAGAAACCACCCTCTGAATGCTTTTCAGACCCCTTTTTCCACTGCCTGGTTATTTCTGAGGAGCCGCCACGTGGGCGTGCCCGAGCCAGTGGTGCCATTGCCCTACATTGCTCTCTCCATACTTTACCTTGAGGTTTTTTAAATGACTGGAACAGCAGGACTTCTGTTACAGCTCCTGGGAGACCAAGTCACAGGCTAATCAACAGCCTGAAAGAGCTAGCAGCGTGGCTCTTACTAGTCTAGCATTAATTTCACTGAATATAGATTTAATATTTTGCATTAGGCTGAAGAAGAAGCAAGTAATAGCTCTTCTCTCCTATCAGAGATGGGCAGGAGCGAGTTGCTTTCTGCTTTCCCTCGCATGCCCGCCCAATGACGCAGACTTCCCTGCAACCCTTTGCTTCTTTTAGGCTCTAAAACCAGCCGGTCCTTAGTGAGAATTTCACAGCTACTGCGAAGGCACAGTAGAAAACAGCACTTCAGCAAAGAAAAACATGACCGATGGGAGGTGCTGTAATGGGCCTTCTGGACAGCAAAAAGTAAAACCGTGAGGACAGCAAGAGAAGGGAAGAGAATAAAATGCAGTAGTCGGTTTCATCCTTTTTTGTTACTGCATTTTTTTCATCGTTCCCTAAGGCAAATTTATGGGTGGGTTGAGTTCCACATTCCTAATCTCTTGATTATGTTTTTATTCCTACTTCATCTCGTCTTCCTTTCTTGTCTCCATGCCTAGGAGCTAAATCTACCTCTGATCATCAAAGAGTCTGGGCACTGCTGATGTTTTTTTCTTCTCTAGCCAGTTTCTGTCTGTGGAAGCACATCTGTGACCCACATTTTGCTTTCAAAATCAGCAAAATAGGTTTCCAGCTGGTTTCCTTAATCTACTGCTTTTGTCCAGATTTTAAATTGTCCTGTGCTTCCTAGCCTTGAGTTCCTAGCTAGCCTGGTCAGTGGAGTGCAGCGCACAGGGCAAGTTTGATCTTAACCGCCCGGGGATGGGGATCTGCTTTGAATGGCCTCCGAACTTCAGGGTGGGGAACAGAACAAATGGAGCATCTGCACTAGCACTGGTTTTCTGTGTGCCTATCCAAACAGGCACAGGCCCCGCAAGATGTCTAGGCAGAGACAGTTTGCAAGTACACAGACACAAAAAGGCCAGAATCCGTCGCAAGTTGCTCTCCTCCCACTTCCAAGTACAGTGAAAGATCATTTGATAGTGCCAGGGCTATGAAGCTACTGTGAAAATGTAAAATATTTTAGGTTTGCATTCAACCCATCCATCTTCACATGCAGCAGAGGTGTCAGGGCTAAGAAGCTTGTTGCCTTTGGCTCTCTCCGTAGGCAGAGAAGGGAGGGAGAGATGCCTCCACAGAGGGATCCAGACCTCACTGCTCAGTGGAGAGAGATGCAATTGCTGTTCTACCGGAGCTAACCGCAGCTCTGACAGCACGGGTCCGAACAGCCCAAACGGGACAACACTTTGGTTGCTCCATCATTAAGAACTATAGAAAAGCGGCGCCAAACTCAGACTGAAGTACTGCAGTGCCTTTGTTCTCACCTTATCTCATGCAGGGCTGTTTTCCTTGCAAAAGAATTATCTTTGCATGATGGTATCACCTCCCCTACTGACACTTACTGCGTCCCACATGCCAACACACAATTTGCATCAAGAAAACTGTTCAAAAAGTGGAGCCAGCTGTTGTTGTGATGTGGTGAACAGCTTCTAGGCTGAGCCCTGACAAGGCAGCATTGGAACAGGCTGCCCAGAAAGGCTGTAAAGTCACCATCCTTGGAAATACTCAACACTGAGTCACCTGAAGTAACTGTCAAACTGAATTTAACTTTGCAGTTGGACCTGCTGTTAACAGGGAACTCCAGAGGTTCAACCTAAAGTAGCCCTTTTGTGTTTGTCTTTCTTTTGTTTTTCTCCCCGCCTCACTCTTTCTCTCATGACACTGAGTTTAAAAGGGAGAAGGGATCTTCAGGGCTGGCTTCAGTCTCCTGTTCCTAGCAATGTAGGACCATGCAGCTCTATGATAATGCCCGTGTCCTGCAAGTCCCATGATCTAAACCTTTTGCCTTGCTGGTGAAGACCATGGGACGCGGACATTACGCATGACTGTCAGGACATGATCCATTTTAACGAGCTGTAATTGTTGCTGGCTCTCTTAGGCTTAAGAAAGAAAAATTATAGGTCAAGGTTTTGCATTAGTATTCCCATCAGGTGCATAGGTTCCGTTTTCTCACCTCCACTATCACGTTAGAATATGGTTTTCTGCAAGCCCATCTTCCTTGTGCCTGTCACTCGCACTCCCTTGCATTTAACTGGAGGGAGTAGCAGCATAAATAGAACAATCCTATTAATTGGGAGGCCTTGCGTTGCACTGTCTATTGAACAATCACCTTTGTATCTTGGAGCCCAAGCACCGATAAAGCAGAAAGGAAAAATACATCACGAGTGCAGATATAGATACACTTGTCTGAATATATGGTTTAGTTTACCCCTCTAAGTAAATATGCCTGCCGGCTTTGAATAATTAAGTTCCCCCTATGATAAGGAAAACAAAACAGCTCGTAAAGGCCGGAGCCAGTTGACTGGAATCACCAGCCTTGCTCTGTTCCCACAAATGAGATGCAAATCTTTCCAGGGAGAAGCCGCTCTGCGACGTCATCTCTGAGCACCAGCCTGTTACAGTCTTGCAAGGCTTGGGCCTGGTAGAACTCTCAGGTTTTGTTGTTGCCCTCATACATGAAGGATTGGCTATTGTTATATGGCTACATAGAACTGGAGGAAGGGCACAACGGGAAATATGTGATCTTTCAAATCAGCTGGATGTTTTCCAGCATTTCACCCTCTGTCTTCATCCACCTGGAGACTCAATTGCACCAAAATTGGATGCAGTCTCTCCAGGGATTGCCTGTTTGGCCCAAAGCAGGGTGGAGACCATATCATGGTATCTTGCAGGTGGCCGTTGAGCAATGCTCCCCTTCCCACCCCACCAAACATTGCCAAGAGAGCGTGAGGACTGAGCTTCCTCATTCACAAGCAGGAGGAGCAGAGGTCTGCAGGACTCTCTGCATAACACAGCTCCATCATAAAGTCATTGCCACTGGTTATGACGCCCACCCCACTCACCCCTTCTCAGCCATTGGTGTCAAGGAGACCTCTACCAGACCCACGCTCTCCTGAGGCACAGCCTTTCCACAGAGGAAAGTCCACCCAGAAGCTTAGTCCCAGGGCCAGGCTCTTCCCTTTACACTCTCCAAGCCACACAATGTCAGTCATCAGGAAAAGTGGGAACTGTCTCCCAAGACATTTCCTGGCTGGAGCTCCTGCAAACCGTAAAGAAAATGAAGAGAAGAAAAAGCATGAGATCTTATTCCTCGTGGACTCCTAGTTTCTGAAGTACTGTATCGCCTCTCGGTCTGTGTGAAACTATCTGAGATGCTACCACTCCCCCACAGTTAACTCCTTCCTTGAAGAGAAGCTCCAGAGCTGGACTTTAAAGCAGAGCTTGTGGCAGCACCCGGCAACGTGGGAGCATCCAGGAAAGCGTTCACTAGCTGAACCAGAGCTCCAATGCTTTCCATCTGAAATAGCAAATTCTGCAGCCAGTTTGACTGAAAACTCAACACCTCTTTAAATATGGATCTTGCAGGCAAAAACCAGCGGTATAATGTTGTCACTTCTCCCTTCCTAATCCTCTTTTACCCCAAAAAAATCTCTCTAAGATCTGTCTGAAGAGACCCAGGAGACAACACAGCCTGCGCCGCGAGGAGCAGAGAAGTTCCATGGATAGTCCGTTCCATTCCTTGGGGACAGAGATGTAGCAGCGCCTGCTGCCTCCAAGCCCCTTTTCACGGGTGGTGCCACATCATAACGCTGTTGTCCTTGGCCTGGGAATTAGTATTTGATGGCTCAAGATACCAATTAGGCCTGTCCCACTTTTGGCAAAGATCCCACCCAACAGGGTAGGAGCCAGGCAGTCATTCTTGCTGCCTGGAGGAGGGGACATGAGACGAATTTGGAAACAGTCTCTTCTCTTTCCACAATTTCCTTAGAGCTTAAGAGCAGCCAGCACCACCGACAAATACAGCACAGGGTGCTCGCCCCCAAGGGAACCTGCTGCACCGCCGTCTTGAACATCAGAGTGTTCTTGTCGCTGACTGACAGACTCAACAGGAATTTCCTCCTGCCTTGTGAAGGGCTGTGGGTGACAGATTCGGTGCAGAAAGATTTGACTTTTTTTTGGCTGAGTATTTGTGTATTTTTAGGTTGAAATGTCCTTACAAAACCAGCTGGAGCTGGCCAGCTGCCACCAAGGGTTGGGGTTGGGTTTTTTTGTTCTGTTGAGTTTGGTCTTCCCCTGCCCACAGCCCCCTCTCCTATCAGCTTCCCCTCTCTCCCACCAGCTCTGCCTTGCAGCCGGCAGCGCTTCTGCCCCACAGTTCGCCCATCACTGCCATCTCCCACCTTTCACCCCAATCTCCTTCCCAAGCTGGGGGACAGCAGCGTTGGGATGCAGCTCTGCACCTGGGGAGTCAGGGCTCTCCTGGAAACCCGCAGCCTTTGCTCCTCCTCTCCTGCGGAGAAAGGGAGCCTGAGCGTCCCTCTCCCTTTCTGCACCTCGCACTTTGACATCCCGTGTGCCCCCAGCTCTGCCGTCACTCGTACGGGGTGAGGGCAGGAGATGGGGTGTCTCCTACCAGGAAGGCCCTGAGGGCATCCTATTACCATTTGAAGCTCTTTAGGGAATCGAGTAGCTTTAGTGAGACAGGCGTCCTTCTGCGGGGCTAACTCCTGCTTTATGCCAGCTAGTCAGCACCCAGCTCCTCAGTCCCCAGTGGCTGTGAGCCCCATCCCTCTGCAGTGCGTGTGGCCGAGTAAGGATCGGCCGGCTGCCCGCAGCCTCCTGGCTCTGCAGCGTGTCTGCAGGCCAAGCTGTCAGGTGCCCACCGTGCCATGGCGGCTCTTCTTCACGCGGCTGACGTCAGGTCTGACACCATCTGCCACTCTAGAAGGTGAGTGCGGCGATGGCGCCTGGCTGCCTGATATATTTGCTGGCCGTTTGAAGCCCTTACATGGCAAAGAATGACAGGAACGTGGGAATTTCTTCATGGCCAGACTCCGGGATGGAGCAAGCCGTATTCCACACAGGTCTGCAGGCACCAGTGGTGACAGTGTGACAGGAAGATGCTGCGCAGACACCCCCACCCCCTCCCACAGATCCTATCCCAGAAATCATCCTGGTTTCAAAGGAAGAGTTGCAAAGGGATTTTACTGCGTTAGGATCTCTGGGGCAGAGCTGCCTGCCCTGACTGTGAGATGAACAGCTCAGGAGGAGCCGCTCCACTCCAGGACAGGGCAGATCAGCTCCCCGCACGCAAGAGGTGGTTATCTCCCTTTCCCCCTCCTTCACATTCTAATGGCCACCAGCCTTCTCCTGCCCAGGGTGTCTCAGTGTGACTCTTCCCTCCCCTAACTGCACGGATGCAATTCCTCCATCTGTCCCCGCTCAGAGCCCACAAAGCACCAGAGTGACTGCTGGAGATGTGCAGCCACTGTCATTGTCCCCCCATCCTCTCTCAGGGTCACACACGTGCACCCCTTGCTTGAAGAGCGGGAGCGGTGCAGCATCCCCACACTCAGGCGTTTGAGTTAGGAGTTAAATCCAAAAGTAATCATAAGCTTAGCTAAAAAGCCTCCGTTTTTCAATATATATTAAGACAACCATTGGAAAATTGCTTTTATCTGCTGCTTCTTAAGCCCTCTGGCTTATACTTTAAAGCCTTTTGTCTGTGAACGGGAGAGCTAGAGAGTCCTTTTTTATTTCCTTAAGCAAACAGTCCATCTAATATCCAGCCTTGGGGGGCTGAGGCTTTAAGAGAGAACAAAAAGGAAGGAAAAAAAAAAAAGAAATGTCACAAGCATTGTTACACTTGCCGTAAAATAACAGGACTCGGAAATGATGGGGATAAAGCACCCAGAGCTGTGCTCAGGAAGGGTGGGTGGCACAGCCCCCGGTAGGAAGTCCGAGCCAAGAGCCACCTGTGCCCGTTGTCAGCAGGCTGAAGCTCCTTGTCTCGGTTCCCTGACGGGGACAAGCAGCACACTGCTGTTCAGGAGACGACAACGTCCATGGTGGCAAGAGCAGTGAAGGCAGCAGCAGAGCGAGGCAGGAGGAACCTGTTGGTTTGTGCACGGCACGAGGTGTCTGGACAAGCCCCGTGGGAGCAGAGTCCCAGCACTTGGCCAAGACTGTCCTGCTGAAATTGGGATTCACCTGGTGGAGCCCTGGGCATTGATCATTTCACAGACTAATGGATACACGAGCTCTAAGTAGCCCTGAAGCAAACACCACTTTGTTTATTGCTTATCCAGGCCAAGCGCTGATCCAGTATTCAACCCTAGCCACTGATTTCCTACTGCTTTTGAGGCGGGAAAAGGGGAAATACAAGATCTCTTTCTCCATGTAGACGACACGGACGGGACTCGGCAGCACGAGCCCGTGCTCGGGCACGGCCGCTGCCGTGCGGCCAGCGTGCACATCAGACATCTCAGGGGAAGCCTGGCACTGGGGGGTTGTTTGGCCAGACAGGCGGGAAGGGCTGTGCTTCCCTTTGGGGTTTCGTAGGCAGTCCTGTGGAGCGCGGCCACTCTCCCGTACGCACCGGGCATGAGCCCAGCCAGCAACAGAAGTCAAGTACACCTGAGGCAAATTTTTGACCTTTTCCTATTATTATCATATATTTTCTTTCGATTTTTCTTTGCCCCCTGTAATGCGTGCACCTGGTACTAGATCCATCTCGGTTCATTCATCCGTAACTTTTACAGTGACTATTAGAGTAAAACAATGCCGAGACTATCTATAAACTATTATTTCACATCTCTTCCTTGCATTGGGAGGATTCCACTGGTGTAACCCACAGATCCAAACCCACAACTCCTCTTTTGTCAGCCCCCATCAGAAACCTCTCTAAATTCCCATGTGCCTCTGACGCCTCAGGCAGCCTATGCTTAGGCCCTCAGACTATTTTAGCATGGGCTGTTGTGGATGAGCATACAAAATCACAGAATTCCAGTGTGCTGGGGGTTGGAAGGGACCTCTGGAGGTCATCTTATCCAACTGCCCTGCTCCAGCAGGGTTACCCAGAGCGGACTGCCCTGGATTGCATTGTCCAGGCGAGTTTGAAATCTCTCCAGAGAATAAGATTCCAGCTCACACACTCACTCTACCCTGTGGGCACAGGCTCTGGACAGGGCTGCTTAGTTCAGTCACAACAGCACAGTTCAGAGGCTGAAGTGCAGCAGAGCGAACATCCACCCTTGTGCCAAAATCCTCTTGCTTATACCTTCCCCACCTCCTGTACATCTAAAGCATTTAAAGCCTTGAGTGCCTAGGGAAGACACCTCCTCTGAAGTCCTTGCAGGTCTCTTCTGGAGCTAAATTTATTGGGAAAAAAACAGAAGAAATGGTGCTAAGCCTGGATGTTAGGCAGCACCTTCTCCCTGCTGCTGAGAGGGGAGGGAAGAGATGCAAGGGAGAAGGAAACCAGGCACAAACTGCACCGTGGAGCCAGGCCAAGGAAGTGTCGGTCTGGGTTTTGGCAATTAGTCCAAGCCTTGCTGGGGATTTATAATGCACTTTGCCTCACCGAAACCCCTTCCCTGCTGGGCTATGTTGTCACCCCAGTGCTAAGTGGCAAGTTTACTGGGAGCACCAGGACTGAAAAGAAATCCAGTGCTCCAAAATTGTATAGTCAGGCCATGAAACACCCCACGAGCAGTGACTGTAGCTCAGAGGCTCTGACAGCCCTTTTAGTGGCATAAACCAGCATTTCCCAATCCCTCGGTACTGCTCTTAGTACATAAGGTTTGACGATAGCGTAAGAACCATTTCCAAATCCTCGGTCAGGAAAATACCAGCCACTACTTCCTACTGAGCAGCCTTAATATCAGTTTAAACATTTTCAGTTAAACAGCTCCACCAACAATCCCCAACATGAGCAATGCTGCACCAAGGAGTGTGTTGAACAGCGAGACCAAATCTGCAATGGGCATGAACAGGAGGAAGGAAGAGGAAAAGGAGGCTGACACTGGCTAGAAACTGCTGAGAGCTGGGAATTGCTAAAGCAGTCCAGGCAAAAATCTTTATGTACGTGAAACTACCATTGGAAGCAGCAACTCTGCATGAAGATATTCCCAGAGGAGCATCGAAGAAAAGTACGTAAAAAAAGAAATGACACAAACACAGAAGTTATAAATAAACTCTGGATAAAAGGCTACACGTTGCTACCTGGCGGCTCAGCTACCTGTATCCTGCCCAGGGGACCACCCTTAAGAACGTAAGAGCTTCTTTCCTCCTTATGATGAAGAAATGCATCTCACAAACTAGAATCTCAGTCAGGCCCTAGCAGCACCCTGTGGTGGCAGTGCCAGTCCCAAAGGTGACAGAAGGGAGCTTTCAGTGCAGGACACGCGAGGCGTACCTCTGGGCAACCTCTTCCCACCTATGGCTGCTCTCCAGGCAGGACTGGATGGGTTTCCCACTTGCCTGTGCTTCCCAACACCAGTGGAGCTTCTTCTGACGTGGAGCACATGGGCAGGGCAGCAAGGCTCAGACATCCGTTCTCACTATGGGACACTTACAAATATCTGCCTAAAATAGTTGGTAGTAAATTGAAAATGCGCTAAATGCACAGGGGTCACCCACATGACGTGTTTATCTTACCAAGGGTTTCCTTGACTTCTGTGCAGGCACCCATCAGAGTGTCCGAAAGAGCTGCCCAGACTCCTTCTCTGCCTGGTTCTATCTGTTCATCCCACTGCTTGTCTTCCCTTGCCCCAGAACAGAAGTACTGTGAGAAGGCTGTGGGTTTTGCTTTGACCCTGCTGACTCCTCTTGACATGCTGCCGCTTTCCACCAGCTTGACAAGAAATCTGGGTACAGGATTAGCACTGGTACCCTGCCTGAAGTTCCAGCAAAGAGCATCGCAGAGTGGGGCTCCTCCTAGCTCATGGTGACAGTGGGGAGAACACAGCTTTGCTCCACGGGAGGGGAATGCTCCTATATCGACATCAACAGGGAAAACCTAAATAAATACTGGGCAAAATCCAGTATCTGCCTTTAAGCATGCTGCCTTCCATCCCCTGCCACGTGTTCCCGTAACACCAGCCCCATCACATACCTCTGTAGTTTTGAAGGCAGTCCCCAGATGCTCCCTCCATGCCGCGGCATGACGCGGCTCGCTGGCTCCCTGCCTGCGCACACCCAGCTCGAGTACCCTCCGGCACATAGGAGGTGATCCCGGGAACACAGGCTGCCTTCTCCCTTGTTCCTTCCTCCACACTACTCATTCTCCTCCTTTTCCCTCACTGATGCCTTAAAATTCATTAATCCAGTCCTTAGCCCTAGGGACAAGTGGGTCATGCCATAAGTGTGTGAAGAAGACCCGATGTCAACGATATGTATAAGCGTGGAAATCAGCAGCAGAGCGGGTATGATCCAGACCCACCCTGCAGGCTTCCCAGTGTGGACATAAGGGGCCACTCCTGGGATTCGGGGGGTTATTTTTATTTCCATTTTGCAGTGGCAGCCTAAAAGCTCTTTTTTTTTGAGAAGCTTCAAACATCAATTGGCTATGGCTGATCCTTCCATCAGCTGGTGCAGTGCCACCAGCTGAATAAATCTTGTGTGCATCTGTAATTACCACTTAGCTTGTGTTTAAATGCAGCGTCATTGATCTGCAGGACTCATCAAAATCCGTATAGGAATGCGTGAAATTATATTGGATGGAGCAGAAAAGTACATGACAACATCCATTTTCAGCCTTCTCTGTTCATTCCCCCAAGAAAAAAAAAAAAAAAAAAGAAAGAAGGCATTTATTTATCTCTATTTAAATTCTTGGGTTAACTTACAGTGTAATCATCAGTTGTAACACCGTTTTATAGGCTGCTTTCTATGTAGGAAATATATTTCTTTCTTATAATAGATCATCAAATTTCTACTGGACCTAGAATCATAGAATTGTTTTGGTTGGAAGAGACTTTTAAGATCGTCAAGTCCAACCATTAAAGCATGGTAAAAGTCAAATCCTACAGTATCTGCCCTTTACATGGGCAAAATCCCTATTTAAAGCATGGAAGAATATTCCTTAACATTTCTAAAACTCAGTACAGACAGGTCTTATGGTTAAAGGTCTTGTGGTTAAAGATCTTGCGGTTAAAGCTCCTGACTGCAATTTAGGGAACCCAAATTGACTTCCAAGTACCACCACACACTTCCAGTTGTGTCCTCAGACGAGTCATCTACCCCCTTAATACTTATATTCCTCCTAAAACAAGTGTGATTAATATAATTTCCCCGCTCCAGCAGGAGGCTGGGAGGACGATCTCAGTCATGCTCACTCAGCAAGTGTTGAAGTGCTCCAGCAGCAGAGAATGTGGAAACAACGGGCTGGGCAAGGGCGGTGCTTGTGCTAACCAGCCATCTGCTTGCGATGCTCTCCTCCCCTTCTGCGGCCAATATGAAGCTCAGTAGAATTTATTGGCAATAAAGTCCACGTTGTCTGGATGAACTACTGACATTTTCCAGACCTAATGCTGCACTGGGCCAGCTCCATCCTCCCACTGGAAGTGAAGTGCTCCTGGGTTGGTTCAAACTTCTCCCACCAAGCAGGCAGAGACTCTTGGACCACCCAACTGACTTACTGAAGCACCTTGACCCACGGATTGCTCCCAAGAGATGTGGTCACTGGCAGGTCCATGGGCAGAGAGCAGAAGCAACTTCTGGCAGGGATGTGTCCCCAGGACACATGGGAAAGTCTCTGTCCAACCTCAAGAGCAGAGACAGTAGCTGTCCCCAGCCCTCACGGAGGAACATGCCTTGGAGGTGGTGTCCTCAGCTCATCTCCCACAAAGCCACACCAGCTCTGTGGCCAGGCTGTCCCATACAGAGTATCCCAAACTGCTTTTATCTCACATACGTCCCTGACGCATCTTCAGCGGAACACAGGGGTCAGCCTACTCCCAGCAGAAACCTGGGAGTTCAGTGTTCACTGTTCAGTGGGCTGCAGGAGCCTAACCCCTGGAGGGTGACTGTGTGGCAATAGGAAACTATAACTACAGATCTCTCTGAGGTTGCTCCTGCCTGTAAGAGAGGGAGAAAGGAAAAGAGGATGGTCAGCAGGACATCTCGCTGTCCCAAGTGACGGCCTTCTCTAGTGGGAATGATCAAGCTGTTTTGATACACGGCAAACAAATGTCCTTCTAACAACAGTTCAGCTGAACGTTTTCTAAAGGCATGTGAAACTTCATGAATTTTCCCTTACGTGTCTCTGCTTCTGGATCAGGCCTGGACTGAAACCAAATTGCTGCAATACCACAAGCAAAGCTGTTCTCAGAGGAACCTCAGCCTGGCAGACGCTGAGAAACACCAGAAAGTCCATTTGTAGAGCACAGACTTTACACGCCCAAGAGATCCCCCTCTGGCTGGGGTATCGAAGACAGTTTTAGAGTGCAGCCAAGGGTAAAATTTCCTGGGTTTGCCTTTGCCAGCTGTGGGTCACATCTGTCTGCTGCAGAGGGCTGGCTGATTTTGGTACCCACAGTTTCTGGCAGGGATGCTGAAATGGGATTTGAAAGCAGAAATCCCCATAGCTTGCTAATAGGTCAAGAAAATAGAGAGAGGAGAAGATCCAGAAACAGGATGTCATCTCCATCACCAGCAACGCATCTTCCTCAGCACGCTGAGTGGATAAATGAGGCCCCTGATTGAAGTCAGCTCCCAACAGACCCACCCGACCCTTGGTAATTGCGCCATCATCCAGCTATGGGCATCCTCCATCTACTTGGCAGGAGAGCACAGATCTCATTAACTAATGCTTTCCTTTGGAGCATTAGATCTAAATCCCTCTCCAGCGCTATCCCTGCTGCAGAGAGACACCCAGCACTACGAAACCACTGCAACTGTAGCTGTTATTTTTTTCCAACGCAGAAATGGAGATGTAAATGCTACTTCTCCTACTACCACAGGTGCGTAGATAGATGTCCCTGGCCTTCATGCACACCCTGGAGAATCTCCCTGGCCAGTGACTGATCAAAAGGGCCAGGTCCACAGGTCTGATTTTGTCAGCGGTCACAGCTGTTTGCTTTCCAGGGTTGAAGTAATTCTACGTAATTAGCTCACAAGATTGCCCTGGGCCCAAATCGAATCAGCCGCCGTGCAACGTAGGGAGCGCTTCGTGCCTTTGTCGGGGTGCTCACTGAGGGGTTGTGGCCGCAGCAGGCTGGCTTTGTGGATGTCTCTCCCCAGTTCGGGCTGCGCGCTGCACTGGTGAACCGCAGAGGCTGCATCCTCTGATCAGGGCTCTTTCCCAGAACAAGCCCTTCATTATCACAAACTCCCTGTGGCTTATTTTTAGCCTCTCTTTTTCTTTCCTTTCTTCTTCTTCTTCTCTTTTTGTTTTTTTTTTTTTTTTAAGGTATAGAAAGCCATCAGCTCTACTGTCAGCAGGTTTTTATCAGCAGTCCTGGAGAAAGAAAAAAGCAGCATCAAACCTACTTACTCTGTTGCATAAAGGTTTAGGCATAGATCCTGCTTGCTTCCAAGGTGTTGAGTCCCACCATCCCTGCACCAGCTCAGCTATGGTCCTTCAGAGCTTAGAGAGTCTGAGAATCGTTTTGGTTGGAAGAGACCTTGAAGTTCATGAAGTCCAATCATTAATGCCAGGTTTAGTCCATGTCCCTCAGCACCTCATCTCTAAGGCTTTGAGAGTCCTCCAGAAATGGGGACTCCACCACTGCTCTGGGCAGCCTGGGCCAGGCCTGGACAACTCTCTCAAGGAAGACATTTTTCCTCATGTCCAACCTAAACCTCTCCTGGTGCAAACTGAGGCCATTTCCTCTTATCCTGTCGCTTGTTCCTTGGGAGACGAGACTGACCCCACCTGGTTTCAATCTTCTCTCAGGGAGTTGTCAAGAGTGAGGTCTCCCCTGAGCCTCCTTTTCTCCAGGCTGAACAACCCCACGTCCCTCAGCTGCTCCTCACAAGACTTGTGCTCTAGACCCTTTCCCAGCTTCGTTGCCCATCTCTGGACATACTCCAGACCCTCAATGTCCTTGTTGGAGTGAAGAGCCCAAAACTGAATCCAGGCTTTGAGGGCCAACCTCCCCAGTGCCCAGTCCAGGGGAAACATCCCTGACCTAGACCTGCTGGCCACTCTAGTGCTGATCCAAGCCAGGATGTTGGTGGTCTTCTTGGCCACCTGGGCACATGCTGGCTCAAAAGCAAGAGCTTTGCATAAAGAAAGAGCCAGGCTGGAGCTCTTGAGCCTTCCTCTGCTCCAGCTGAGGTTGGATTGTGTGTCTGCATCTGCCCTGACATGAGGAGGACACCTGCATGCAGGGCCACCAGGAGAGATGACCTTGCACAGCCTAAGCCCTGCATCATCCCAGTGGGCTCAGGTTTATGTAGCACCACTAGAAAGATCCAGTCCCCCCATAACAAATCTTTTGCTTATAAAACAAAGGCAAGGATTCCCTGTGGTCAGCAGCTCCGCTCCAAACAGTGATTTAAATCACAGAGGCTCTGTATAAGCAGCAGTATTTCCCAGATGAGGACACTTCTAAAAGATTGTACCGCTGCTAGCAAACCACGTTCACCAGATCTGCCCATGCAGCAGCTCCGAGCGGGCTGGTGTTAAACTCTCTGGTTCTCCAAGTAGCACATAGTAGGTGACCATGAAACAGACGGTTACATACAGAGCAAGGCAGCTGTGGCTCCCTCGTTTTCTCATCTCAGATAGGGCCCAGGAGAAGAGGAAAACCCTTTCCTGGCATAACGAAAGGCTCTGAAGAGCCACAGGGGATGTGTCGAGGTCTATGGAGATGTGTACAGAGAAACAAGTGAGGAATAGGGAAGAGAGAGAGAACACCCATTCCCATACAATAATTAACAACGTCAAACTCTGACATGACAGTTTAAAAAACAGCAAGAAGTAGTTTTTCAGAGCCAGGGCGGCTGAGCTGGGAAATTCCTTGCTGCAGATGTGGCTGTTAGAAGTTTACGTTGCTTCAGAAAGCACTGAGACAAATTTCTGGGAGAGCAATCATTGAGAGGTAATAAATATAAAGATGTCATCCTCCTCTTTGAAACTCCTTTATCCATACGAAGTGCTGGAGGCTGGGAAAACTGTCAGAGTGCTGCATATTTGCCCTGTACTAACACACGTCTCTCAACACCTGCTCTTGGACACTAGTTAGGCTAGATAGGTCATTGATCTGATCCAGACTCATTGTTTTTCTTTCCGCTATCTAAAAAAAATATTTAGCATCCCTTTTTACATACTATCCAATTTTCAGATTTCCTTGCTGAAAGATGAGCCCACATCTACTGTCCCAAGGTCACTCCAAAACCATTTCTGAGGAGGTTGTTAGTGTTGGCTTTTCCTCCAAAGGCCACCTCTCCCCTAGCCAGAGCTCTCTGATCTAACTCACTGTACCACAGTGTCATTTTATTCCAGCAGCAACAAGGCCATGATATAAAGATCTTTTTCAATCAAAACTGTTCTATGGTTCTGTGATATGTGGTTGACCAAGCCACCACCTGTGAGCAGAGCCAGCGAGCAGCCTGTGCCTGGAGACCCTTCATGTCCTGAAGTACCTGAGTTAGATGGTTGCTATCTAGTGACTCTGCTCATCCACATGTGATGCTAAAAATTGTTCTGGATTCAGTCACGCCGTGGAAAACTTCAAGTCTAACTAGGACAGCTAAACTCCAACCTGTTTTTGTTCATTCCTCCTGCCTATCATTAGTGTTAATACCAACTTGTCAAGTTGATCTTGACGTACAAGCCCTGTGCAGCCTTGCTTCAGTGCAGGGCAAAAAAAAAAAAAAAAGAATACATCGCTATGTAGCATCCCTTCTGTCAAGATTTGGCACTATCCTTGAATAGCAAGGACCATCCTCCTCATTTCCCAGGGAACAGTAATGAAAACCCAGAGCATCCAGCACAGTTGGTTGAGGAGCATAACCCCAATAACCTCTGAAAATGCCAGATGATGCTCTTGCCCTCGTTTGAATCACTTATTCCCTAAGGTCACTTCTTCCTGCCTGCTATGACCCACCTGGAAGTCCCTGCGGAGCAGTGTCAAACACCTTCCAGCTTTCTTTAGGAGGACAGGAGGGCTCTGCACAGGCGTGTGCACGCTGTTGTCCTCACCCTTCGGTGGGATTGGTTTCTGAGGGGACTCGATGCCACTGCTCAGCTACATTTCAAGATTTTCATAACCGATGGTTGATGACGACACATGTTGCATCATGGCTGTGTGTGCCGGGGGAGTGCGGGTCTCCGAGAGCAGACACGGCTGGCCATGGCAGCTGCGGGAAAAACACACAGCACTGCCCAGTGCCAGCTGCACCGGGGAGCCCTGTCACACTGGACCACACCTCCAGGAAGCAGCGCCCACAGGGTTTTCTTTCTGTTAGAAGATACTACAGGAGTTTACTGTGCTGTTGTAGAGCCACTACTGACAGTAGCGGCTACTACTAAGCCCGGTGCTTACTCTCTGAATCCTTACTCTACAGTCACTAAATATGAACTGGTTTTAACACTAAATATACATGGAGCTGTGTGCTCATTGGTAAAAGGAAGGAAGAAGCTAACGTACAAGCTAAGCTCAGATGCAGATAGCCTTCCATCCATAAACTAGGAGAGAGTGTTTGGGTGGAGACATCTTCATACAAGCATCTAGAGTTAGATGAGATGGATCCTACTCGTGATTAAAACCAGCAGTTGCCAGGACACGATTTTGGAGCTGACCCTCGAGTGTCTCTGCATGGAGTAGAAAATAATCCAGCAGTGACTCAGCGGTGTCTATTGACAAATGAGGATCTGCTTTTTCAGACAAATACAACTCAAGTCAACAAAACGAGACTGGAGTATCCCACACACAGCCTTTCCTTCACAAAGGAGACATGGATAAAGGCCAGAACCAGAAGGATGGAGGAGCAGCCAGGGAGACACTTCTGTCTCCAGGTTTGCTCTCCTGAAGTTCCTGCTCCTCTGCCTGCAGACCCATCCCAGAGCAAGACCCAGGCGGCCGCTGCTGCACCACAGCCGGTTGAGCACTGAGGACGTGCGCTCAGCATCAGCACGGTGTGAGCAGCTCGAGTGTGCGCAGTGCCAGCTGAATGCTGCCAACGTGTCCCCTTTGGGGGGGGAAAAGCACGGCAGACCTTTAACCTTTTCATTGCCGTTAACCTCAACAGACGTGAATGTACGGCTGGGGCGGTTTTGCCGCAGGTATCCAGTTTTGGCCAAACCTGCAACCTCAACTACACTTCTTCAGCCAGGCAGGCAGCCAGCGGAGCCTTTGGCATAGGCAGTACAAATCTGGGAGAAGGTTCTCGTGACGGCAGAGTGCCCAGGGAGGGGTCCCCATCCACATAGGCTGCTGCCGCCGATCTCTTCCCGTGGGATAACTCGGACAACAGTCCCTCATCCATGCAGTGGCTCCAGCATAAGCGATGCTGCTGGGAAGAGCAAATGAAGGTGCAAGAAACTATATTTACTCCCTATTTTCAGTATTACTGTGTGAGGATAGTCAATATCAGCTCATCCTTACGGAGCATCCACAGCTCAACAGACCCCTCTCCCTGTATTTGGGAAATACCATTTCTTGGCCGTTTTGCTTTTAGCAGCATTAAGTAGTTAGATTTCACCTCCCTGAGCCTGATAAACCGAGTGACTCAGAAACCTGCAATCTGCTCCAAAACAAAGCATTTAAGATAAAAGATAGGAGCGGTAATGGAGCTGCTCAGCTCAGGAGTAGAAACGCTAGAGGGTTACTCTTGCTCAAAAAACCTTCTGACCTTTCTTCAGCTCTTTTTAACCCCTGCAAGCTCTGGGCAAGGCAGGCTGCAAATAAGAGCTGAAGTGTCATTTCAGATACTCTTCCACTCCAGTGTGCAAACCCTGGAGCTGGGAAGTGGAAGGAGCTCTGATGACAGTGCCGTGCAATGAAGATGAGGCAGAAGGGGGAGAGCCGAGCTCTCGCTCCGCAGCCTCCGTAGTGCTCTTATCTCTGCTGGTTAGACAGATGTGAGCTTCTGTGGGCATTATGTGTCATGGAGCCTGTTGACTGTGACAACTAATTATCTCCAGCAACAGTTTGGCCTGGAGATTTACAGTTCAAAGGACATACCAGGAGTGCTGTCATCCAGCACCATGTGTAGCAATTTGATGCCACTTGGGTTTCCTGTTCCCAAAGAGGTGACAACCCCAACACATCCCATCCTCCACCAGCTCAGGCTCACACCCAGCAGACCAGCAGGTCCTTCCAGCAGCACAGGCAAGGAGCACCAGTGTTCCAGTGAAGCCTCAGAGATCCCTCCAGCAGGAATCAAGAAAAAGAAGCAGCAGCTAAAATAAGCTCAACAGGTCTGCTGCAGTTTGAGGTGGGAGATATTCCAGAGGAGTAAACAGTTTTGGAATGCAGCTTCAAAACCAGCACTGAAAATGTTGTATACCTTCATATAAATTGATTATTGACCTTCATCGAGACTACCAGGAACGGACAAAAAGCAGACATAGGAAACTGAAAGAATTGAAGTCATTGAGAGACACATGGAAAATGATGGAAAAGACTTGAGATGAGGAAAGGTGAAGAGGAGAATTAATAGAAAAGGCCAAGTATGTGCTGGCAAGCAGATGTTGGAGCTGAGGAGCCCGGCAGCCAAGCTGGATGCATTAGAGTGGCAGTGACCCCAAGGCTCTGGACTCACAGACCTCAGCTAACCTGAAGCCACAACAGGCTGAGCACTGGGGACACAGAGTATACTCTGTCACAGCACCAGTTAAGCACTGGGAGCAGTGCCCTCACCCAGACAGGTGCTAGAGAACCCCCAGCTGAGGCTGCTATTGAGATATCCCAGTTGAGACAGAAGCTGGATGTTGACAGGGTGGACAGGATGGATGAGATGGATCCTGCTCATCTTTCCTCTCTCTATCACCATCAACCTGTCCCCTTGAGAGGCTGGCAGGCTGCCTCGGCTCCCCCAAACCTCTGAGCCCCAAGAGTAACTCAGGCAGAGCCAGGCACGCAAGGCAACGTCACCTCTATGGACAAGAACATGAAGGCAGGTGGGGTTTTCCAAGCCTCAAAGCCACGTTATGTGGGTTCAGATCAAATCGGGAGCTAATTTGCTGTCGGGCAGCCAAGGGGAAGGGCGTGTGGAAGAGCCATAGGCTGTGCACACCAGTAGCAAGAGTGAGAACACCCTGAAGTTCTAGCACATAGCCTGGGGTTCAAAGGATGCTGCTGTTCACAGGCAAATCATGGCAGGTTGAAGGCAGTGATTAGAGTAACAAACTCCTCCATCACTGTGATGTGTGACGCCGAGTCCTTTGGCCAGATTGCAGTAAATTTCTTCATTTGCTGCACTCCCAGCATTAAAGAAGCATCTCAACAACAAGAATAATTAATAGGGAATATTAAATTGAAGAGAGATGAATCATAGGAAAACACAGAAAATTAAGATAGATAAAGTGATAGCAGTCTTCGAAGTACTGCCAAGAGCTAAAAAGAAAATCCTTCCCTCTTACACCTCCACTTTTCAGCAGCACCTTGAAGTATTTTGTTTCTGAGGATGGAAGAGAGCCTGGGTCTCTGAAGAACAGTATTGCCAAGCCACCTTAGTCTGGGGACACATGAAGAAACGCAGCTATCTCTTAAATAATAGAAGATGACACCAGTTGTGAATAGATGAGTGATAGTGGCTTCAGCTGAGGATCTGATTTCAAGTGAGGCCCCATTCATCCATCCAGGGACCGTCATAAGGCCATTAAGGAAGCATCAGTCACAAAACCACAATGGCTTTAAATGCTTGAAAAAGGGCACAACAAAAATAAGCCTACTTTACTCTGGGTGACATGATTCTTCCAATTCTATAGTGAAAATGATGATAAGTATGATGTGTATCCAAAATACATGAGGTGAGTTGGGTGAAGTTTGTTTTTCACCTCAGTTCAGAGTTTGTTTGTCTGCTTTTCCAGATGAGTGATGTAGGTGTGGAAACTGGTGGCAGCGATTTGTCTCGGGTGGCAGAGTGCAGGGCCCCAGTACTGTAGGTGTCCTGCTCCAGAGGGTAGCACTCACAGTAGGACACTCTGCTCTGCCCCTCTGCTCTGCTCTGGGGAGACACCCCCGCAGTGCTGGATCCAGCTCTGGAGTCCTCAGCACAGGAGAGACAGGGACCTGCTGGAGCAGGGCCAGAGGAGGCCACAGCAGTGCTGGGAGGGCTGGAACCCCTCTGCTGGGAGGTCAGGCTGGGAGAGTTGGGCTTGTTCAGCCTGGAGAAGGCTCTGGGGAGACCTTCTGGTGGCCATTCAGTACTTCAAGGGGCCTGTCAGAAAGATGGGGACAGACTTTTGAACAGGGCCTGTTGTGACAGGAAAAGGGGTGATGGGTTTAAACTGAAAGAGGGAGATTTAGACTGGAGAGAGGGAAGAAATGTTTTATGCTGAGGGTGATGGGACCCTTACCCAGGTTGCCCAGAGAGGTGGTCGATGCTCCATCCCTGGAACCGTTGCAGATGAGGTTGTCTGGGGCTCTGAGCAACCTGCTCTAGTGGCAGATGTCCCTGCTCAGTGCAGGGGAGTTGGGCTAGGTGATCTTTGAGGGTCCCTTCCAAACCAAAACATTCTACAATTCTATGATTGTATGACATGCATGGAAAGCCTGTTTCCACCTTCTGATACAGTGACAGGACAGAGTGGTGGGTTCAGGTCATGTAAGGTGCGTTTTGGCAAGGCATGGGTAAAGTGTGCTCACTACCAAGTCAGTGTGATTGGGTTACTCATCAGGACTAAATCCATATTTAAAAAAAAAGTAAATCACATTTAGCTAAACTGGAAGAGGAAGTCAAGCTTAGACACCATAGTTATCTTACATGAATGGCTCCAGCTCATACCTTCTTCCACTCACCAATGAACTCATACTCACCAGAGACAATGTCTTTTCCTTCCCTATAACTGCACAGCTCATCTTACTGCTCTTCATTCTCTGCAAGCTGCCATCCCCTGACTAACAGCTGAATGAGTACCTTCCCATCCTGTTCCCCAGGCATGTCACCTCCTGCCTCACTGTCTCTCTGAGTGACAGCCAGGTGGCCAGAAGCACAGCAGTGGAAGGGCAAGACCACTGCTCATGCATAGACCTGCTTTATTATATTCATAGTATAGTGAAAGCATCTCTTGTGCATGAGATTGATGCTCTGGGGCTGGAGGGAAACCTGTAACGCACATTAAACCCACTTGTGGTTCTATGTTTGCAGCTGTTGGGTTCCTCTACAAAACACTGCACACTGCAAGACAGGACTTCCTACTCAAACTTTCAGCCTGGGGAGGCATGTCCTATGTTCAAAGTTTTTTAACCTTAGAGTAAAACAAGAGTAAATGTTTTAAAACTATCCATGTGTTTTAGAAAGCTAAATCTCCCTAAAAAATGAAGTGGATTCACTTCCCTTCTTTTGGGCATCTTCCGAAGGTGACTTGGTCTGTCTGTTCTGAGGGCGAGACCTGTAAGCTCCAGCCTCTTACCTGGACAAACCCTTGCACAAAAGCATGAGTGTGTGTATAGAGTCCAGCACCGTGGGCTGATCGGGACTTTCATCCCTCAGGGAATAAAAATAGCAAGTAATATTAAAACTACCTATTTTCAGAGATTACAATCAGGGCTGACAACACACACACACTTAATTTCCTGCTTTCAGTTCACCATCAGATTTCATGGCTATCTTAGTGGGGTGTGTAACATTTCTTTTTCCCCAGAATAGGATTTTTTTTTTTCCTTTTACTACAATGTATTCAGCCATGGAAAATGAGATTGAAAAAGATTAATAGGAAGCTGAAGGATTCATCTGAGATTAATTAATGTGTGTCTTCTTTTTCTTTCTCCTTCTCTTAGCTACCTAGACAGCTTAGATCGAATCGGAGCTGCAGACTACCAGCCCACGGAGCAGGATATCCTCCGAACCAGGGTCAAAACAACTGGCATCGTAGAAACCCACTTCACATTCAAAAACCTTCACTTCAGGTTAGTCTAAAACTGCATATATCAGTAAATTTTCAAGGCATCTGTTTGTCACAGGGTTTCCCCATAGCCCCCAAAAGAGAAATTGTCGAATTGCTGGTTACCACACAAATGGATTTCATTGCAGGGGACGCCCTTTTGGGGGGTCAACAATATGCAATTTTTGACAATCTTGTCTTGAAAATCACTGCCTTTAAAATAGGAGCTCACAGTACCTTCTAACCCAAACAACACCGCTTTTTTGGGAAGTATAACATGAGATCTGCCCCAGGTCTGATCAGGCTCGTAAATGTAAAAATATTTGGCCAAATCTTTTCTCTAAGGTGGGTCAATTACATGCAATTAACGCTGTATCTTGATGCTTATGATGCCAGCCAGTAAGGAGAAGAGAGCATGAAGAGAGAAGGCCACACACACAGTATTTAGAGCAGGTGGTCACTCAAGAGCAGGTGGTCTCCACCTCCGCAGACCCTTTGGGACCCAACACACTGCTGAGGCTCTCCCACAGATCCTTACATCTCTAGCTGTTACTGCTCCTCCTGGTCCTCCTCGGCTTCAGGCTCTGGAGGAGAAGACTAAGACAATGGTTAAAGACCTGTTGCTTTGTGTTTGGAGCCTTTCAGGGATCATATGGTCAGAAAATGCCAAGGCTGCTAAAGCTTCCTCACAACTAAGAAAAAGCAGGTACTAATGGTCCTCTCCTGTGCCGTAGGCTCTTCGATGTCGGAGGCCAGCGGTCAGAACGCAAGAAGTGGATTCACTGCTTTGAGGATGTCACAGCGATCATTTTCTGCGTTGCTCTGAGCGGCTACGACCAGGTGCTCCATGAAGACGAAACCACGGTGAGTCTAACCGGGTCTTGGAGGCCCCAATGCTTCTTTATGAGATACTGCATAGCCAGCAACTGCGCAGAGATCACCGAATGCTCACGGGGTCGCTACAGTAATGTGTTTTTGTCAGTCACTTCTCTCTGACACTGAAATCCTGGAGAGATTTGTCCTCCTCCACACTCTTCAAAAATCAAGTCTCCATGCCCAGGTAATGTTTCCTTGCACTGGTAAAGTCACAGTGTTTTATTTCTCCTTCCCAGCTGACCTGTGTGTTTTCAAAACGTGTTACTGGGTCCCTATATCCAGAGAGAAGAGCTATAGTTGGGTGGGCTTTTAAAACAAACGTTAAGGAAGCGGTTATGCCATGGTGCAGAGGTGCAGGATGGCCACACGTGCCCGAGGCAGGCTCGGGCTGGGAGCGTAACCCATTTCTTCAGGCTGCAGAAAACCGTTTTCCTGGGTGCAACTGGAATTGTTTGATTCCTCAGGTAATTTATTCTAGGAGAGCTTTTATGACTTCCCACTGTGACATTAGGCTCCAAATACCATCTGGAAATAAAGCTAGCGAGGACCTGTGTGCTCCCTGGTAGTAGAGTGCAATTAATACAAGTGAATTAAATGCCCAGAAAGGATGCGAGACTTGTGACTGTATTCTGGCCAGTCACTCAGTGTGATGGGGATCACGCCTTTGGGACTAGTGATGACTGCAGTGGGCACCCAGTTGCACTTGTCTAATGAAAAGGAATGGGACTTGGTGAGGATTTCCTCTGTACCCAGTCACGTCAGCCTGCAGGGCTCGCTCCTGGCAGTGCTGTCTCTCTGAGGCTCTTTATTCTCCTGCTGGTAAAGATGTCAAGCTTGCAGAAAGCTGTTGGTGAGGACGGAATCGAGGGAAAGACTGCTGTTAGGTATCAGTTGTCTCTACCCAAAAAGACGGAGAGCTGTGGTTTCTAGCCTCTGAGCCAGGTTTATGAGATCTGGCAAACTGTTTGATGACGTCCCTTAGCTGTTTGGGTCATATTGATGCCTGTCTCTCCAGACTGACCAAGATGCCCTGCGCCCTCATGTCCACTGTGGTATAATCCTCAGTTGTCTCCTCCCTCTGACCCTGACCCTGATATGCTCAAGGGTGCTCAGTCCTGTAGGATTTGCTGGGAAGCAACCAAAATCTCTTGATATGATTTGAAAACTCCATCCGTCAGCTCAATGCCATAGAGCTCTGCAGCTGGGCATGGAAAACGTGTCCAGCTCTGAATGCTCAGGGAGAGGGCAGAGCCGGGGGCAGGGAGCAAAGCTGTGATCTGAGCAGAGAGCAAGGGGCTCTGTAGGTTTAACACCCACACCATGAAGCCAAAAGTGGCCTTTAATACAGGTCACCTTTAGGTGCCAGTCTACACAAGCCAGAGACTGGAATTCAAAGCCGCAGAGGAATGGCCTGAATGCCGATACCATTTTTTAAATGTCAGCCTTAACTCAGCTCCTCTGAGATGGAGGTGACAGCATCTCTCCTGGGGCTGCTGAGCTCCACCAGCGACAGTCTGCCACCCAGCACCACCTTGGTGACGAGCAGGGTGCCAGCTCAGCCTCCCCCCTGAAGTGCCTCACTGCAGAAACTAGGATTTGTGCAGCTCCAACTTTCCTTTTTCCATCAGGAAAGCAGGCTGGTGCTGCTCTGGCGATGCGCTGACATTTGCTTGCTATTTCAATCCCTTCTCACAAAGCGTTTCTGGGGATGCTGAGCAACAGGAGGGCAGAGGCAGCTGCTGTTCATTTACACATTCGGCGTAAACGGGGAAAGGCTTTGGCGTCGCCACCGCTGCGCTCACAGAACGCCCCCGCCTAACCCAAATAAACAACCCTGAGTGAGACCAATGCAAATAGGAAAAAATGACAGTGTCAGGTCTTGTCCGCACTGTCATATCCCCAGCGTGAATGGCGGGCGGAGAACGCGGAATCCACAGACTCCGTCCTCCCCCAGCTAAACCCCTAAGTGTTTGGTATCCTCCCTGCTAATGTGGTTTCTCTCCAAAACCCCAGCAGTAAAATCAGCATCTTTTCAGTCAGCTGATTTGCTGTCTGCCTGTATCCGTCACATCTGCTGGCTTCAATGACGTAAATCAGCTTTTATTGCTTCTCACTTAGAAAACACAAAGAGGAGGCAGCTGAGAGAGTGAGCTGGATGTTGCTCCTCCATCTCCATTTTCTGTGGAGATGCTTACTAAGGTCCAGGCACTTCCAGCTGTGCTAAGCTGCTGAAGGTTTGGGGGCTGTATAGATGTTAGCACGAAAAGACTTGTAGAGCTTTGACTTCTGGCAGGAGCCCGACTGCATCTCGGGTGCCCAAGATCCTGCTTGGAAAGCTGGGTGCATAGGGAGAACAGCTTTTCCTCCTGCACCCGGCACCCTGTGATCGCAATCGCAGAATATCACAGTGGCTACTTGCGCTTCTTTAAGTCAAACCGCGCTTCGGGTGGGTGAAAATGCAGTTCAGATGAAGTCACCCTCACCTGGAGCAGGGGCTCGCCTTGCTGCGCTTGGTTAGTGCAAAGGTGCTGGGAGCAGTGTTGTCGTAGGGTCAGCTTGTCTCATTGAAAAAAAGCTCATGAACAGCAGGTTTACTGTGAATCCTTTCAAACGAGGCGGAGCAAAGAGCTGGTTAAACAAGGCTGGATGAAATGCCCCCTGCCCTGTCCCCACCCTGAAAATCGAAGTGCAGCTCTAAACGTGTAAAGTTTTTTGTGGTTTATTGTGCTCTTCGTTTTAAAAGACTGAGCTCCAATTTCCTGCAGCAGCTAAAAAAGAGCTGTTGTGTGCGAAGCCATTGGTCCCTGAGAGAAGGTAGTCTTTTATTAGGAATATATTTTCTCTCCAATTCCCTGCCACAAAGAGCACCACAGCAGGAGTCAAGGAAAGCAACCACCTCTCTATGTTCGAATACGAAAGACATTAAAAAAATAACTTTCTGCATCTGATTTCTAGGCCCATACACCCATAAAGCCCAGGCTTTACACAGAAACCCCCAGCACTATTGAATCCAGCCTCTCCCATTGCCCCAGGCACCTTCTGAAGGTGCTGTTGGCAGATCTAAACCGCTTCTCTGCATGCCCGGCTCCCAGGGGAGAGGAGCTAACCTGCAGGGAAATTCAAGCAGTGTCTTCACGAGTCCCACTGCTGCCAGCCACAGCCCATAGCTAGAGCCCTCGTGGCAAAATTATACCCTCTGCCCTGCCCACCCAATGCACAAGATGCTGCCTTCAAGGCATTCCACCTGCTTCAGCATCTGCCTTTACCAGATCCATCGCCGGGAGCCGCAGGGCTCGCTACCGTGTCTGTACACGGTGGGGAACTCCATGATTTATGTCTTTGTGTAACAAGGCTATTTGGACTCGTTTGTGACTTACCTTTATGTTTCATAAGCTGAGGTTACAGGAGGAAAAGCCTCAGATCTGGAATCTGGGAGGAGAGTGGGACGGCAGTCGTATTAATCGGTAAAACTGGAAAAGATGATTAACAAAGGTAGATGTTGAGGTTGTTCAGCCTGGAGAAGAGAAGGCTCCCGACTTGCTGTCTTGTGGCCTTTCAGTACTTAATGGGGACCTTGAAGAAAGATGGGGACAGACTTTTTAGCAGGATCTGTTGCGACAGGACAAGGAATGACGGCTTTAAACCGGAAGCGGGAGATTTAGACGGGAGAGAAGGAAGTAATTTTTTTATTATGCTGAGGATGGTGAGACCCTGGCCCAGGTTGCCCAGAGAGGTAGTTGATGCCTCATTCCTGGAACCATTGCAGGTGAGGTTGGCCGGGACTCTGAGCAATCTGCTCTAGTAGCAATCTGCTCAGTGCAGGAGGTTGGACTAGATGGCCTTGAAAGGGTCCTTCCCACCCAAACCGTTTCATGATTCTGTGATTTGGGTTGTTTCTTCTAAATGGAATTCTGAATGGGATTTTTTAAAAAATGTGGCATGGGACCTCCCATGGAAACAGAGACAGGTTTGGGTTTTCCCTCAAAATTGAAGGAATCATGGCAAGAGAGGGAGATGTTCACACTGCACGTTGCTGCCTCTGAAACAAAGATATTTAGGTCATCCATATCTAGTCAAGACATGCAAGTATTGTAGGTGTCCCCATTGCTGAGCATGGGATGGATGGAAGGTGCTGTGCTGGTGACCCTTGGTGTGCATTAGTGTTGGTCGCTTGGTTCATGTTTCCCCACATGACCTGGTTAGCTTGCTCTCTCGTCTGTCATTGGGCAAGGAAAATTGAGTTGCAGCACTCAGAAATTGCCTTAGGAGTGACAAAGCAAGGGAAAGTGGCTTGGGCATCTCAGGAAACATAAACAGAAGGGGGAATATGAAGTTTCAGTGCTTAGGATAAAACCATCAGTGTCCTCACATTTGGCATGACAGCACTTAACCACCGATGAAAACAAAAAGGATTGAATCCAGTGTGTTATAGAAATCACCAAGTCTCCTCCCATGCTCTGGTGGAAACCAGATGGGTTTATCAGAATGTTTCTGCCTTGGCAGAGGCTTGACCACAGCGTCCTTTCTCCCTCACACTCGGCGGAAAGCTGTTTGCCCTTGACATTGGCAGCGGGTAATCGGTTGTGCAATGACGTCTGGACGCAGCTATGAGCAATTCTGCCTCTTGGCCTGCACAGGAAAAGTTAACTGGACTTTTAATTGGTACGGGCAAGTGGTCATTCCTCTTCAACGTGACTGGTGGGATTGCTTTCCTTGTCGGAGCTTAAATTATTTGCAGGCATGCGGTTTTAAAAATACTGATTTTGGAATAGGAAGTGACATTAAGAAGCCAATTTTTCAAGAGCCCTTCCCTTAATGATAGACTCAAAATAAAGTAGGAAAAAGCAGCACAATGGGTCCAAAAGCAGGAAAATTAATTTCTATCGCATCGTATAAAAGTATGAGAAGTGTAATCTGTCACATCTCCTAGCAGAGCAGGCACGTCTGCCCTGTCACAGCAGCATGGGTGCTCCTGAGAGTGTTCCTGGGCTGTCTTTAGGGGTCTAAAAGGGTCTTTCACTGTGGTTGTACTGGTAGGAGGGGAGTTATTTGGGGACTTTAACTTCTCACTCCTCCTTTAGCAGCAGCTTGTTCTTTTATAGGCGGTACTCAGAGGGTACCTTTCCATCCTCATGTCTCAAGATAGGTTGGAGGTCTCCTACAAACATCTACTGAATGAGTAACCATTAGGAAGGGAAAGGGAAGGGAGGCAGCAAGGCATTCCCAATGTTAGCTGGCACCAGCGACAGTTTATGTCCGTGCGTGGCACCCAGGTATAGCAGCAGGAGCACCCGTACCTGCTCCCCAGGGTATCGCTCCGCACCTTTGCCACACATACAGAGCGCTTCATTGCTTTGGAATAACGTTGTCTTCTCTTTAGGGATGGAAATGGAAAAGGTGGATTTTGCCAGGTAAATAAGGTGGAGTGGACAGAGCAGGGGTTATATTTACTCAGCTAACTGGCAGAGCTGGGGGGAAATAACGATGTAGAGATCAGAAAGCCAGGGCAGGCGGCCTTAGGAAGCTTTGAAATTTGTTTCTGGACTCTGAAAGGAATCGAGGGGTTTTATTGTAGGGCTCCTTTTCTACAGGGGTGAATTGGTTTGTGCTGTGTGTATATTCCGGTTGCAATTGAACTCTGAGAGTTGCTGTTTCTTGGGAAAACACTCTCAATTTCCTAACAGGCGCTAACGCAAATTAATCAAATCACGTAAGAGAAGCGGAAGGATTTCTGTAGGATCTTTAAGTAGCCTTGCTACTGTAGAAAGGTCAGCTTCACCTAACGGCGAAGCCCAGCTCAGGAGAAGTCCTCAGCTTCTATTTCTTACCCAAACTCGAGATTGCCCACGATGCCTCTTGTGCCACGAGGTGCAGTTGCGCGCTGCCACTCCGCACTGGGGCTGGGCTGTGTGGCATGGGGCTGGTGAGGTAAGTACGGTGACCTCCGGGCTGATGGATGCTGCAAATGACCTGTTGGTTTCTTCATGCTGCTATTTCACATCAGCCAGAGTAATAAAAATGTTGCTAAAAATGTTCTGTGAGGGACTTTGCTTAAAAAACGGTTAATTACGTTTACTTTCTGTTCCCCTGACTGCCCTCCGCTTTCTTCTCTCCTCCCAAAGGCTTTGGGTAGCCAAGGATCTCCCGCACAAAACCTTTGCAGGTTTCTACACGGTTACAATTTTGACAGCCCAAGTAGCAAAGAGGAGCATTGCTCCGGGTCTCCCACAGTTACCGGTACAAAACAGGTTAGCAAAAAGCAGCACACAGACACGGGATGATCCAGATAAGCAACGTCTTGCAACCAAGACCCAATGAGTAAATGGGTTTTTACGATGGTACACACGCGATCGTCACTTCCCCGTGTGTCGATACGATGCATGACGGGGAGATGCTCAATCATGTCAAGTCTATGGTGCACCGCACAGCAAATCACACACCTCCCATTTCACTCTGGGCTGGATGGGGTGTTTCTTTCATCCACAGAAGCACTTTTATCTAATAAAACATCCGGTAGCAGCAAAAGTACATAAATGAAAAGCAAAATGTTAATCAACAGTGCTGGGCTCCATTACACCACCACTGCGGGCGTGAGAGGGAGCGGGAGAGGGGTGAAAGCTCCCGGCTGTCTCCTGCACTACTGCGAATTTCGAAATGTGGGGGACGGACACACACACGCATTGTCCCCGTGCAATGAGCCGGTGCAGCCCTGTTCTCTCCAGCGTCTCTCCTGCTGTTGCTGTAACCAGTGTCGTGTGTGCACTAGCGGGTTTGGGGAGTGCCGTCCCAAGGAGATGTCGCTGGGAAAAGCAGAGGAGCCGGTCTGGTCTGTACCGTGCTTTGCGTTTGATAACCCCCTGACTCTTGGGTGTGCTTCGTCCTCATCGCGCCTGCTCTCTCTGCGCTACCCGGCTCCCGGCTGACAGACGGCCACGCGACCCGGCGTGTGTGCTCCGGCGTCGGCCTAGCGCGCCAAACATCGCCAGCCTCGGCACCTTCACAGCTTTTCCTCGGCCGTCTGACCTTATCTAGCCAAACAAAGGCCAAAAAATGAGCATTTGAGAGACCAACCAAATTTGGCAGGTATGAAGCTTCTCTTGAACCGAGAAAAAAAAAAAAAAGAAAAACCAAGTTGAGAGTTGAAAGCAGCAGGGAACATAACACTTGGTTGACTTTGCCGTGAGCTCTTTCCACCACCATAAAACCATGTGGCGGACTTTGCAACCCTCTAACTGGTCTGTTTTTTCCATTCCTCTTACCTCTCTCCTTTTCTGTGTCATTTTTTTGCATGACCTTTAACCAAAAAACTGACTTCTCGCTGTGCGTGCGTTTGTACGTATGGCTCTTCGTCTGGCAAGTAGCTAATGTTCTCCTAGAGCATGAGCTAACATCAGTGGTAGCTGCCTGATGTCTAGTCTGGTCGTTCTTAGATGCCTTTTCTCACATTTTTCCTCTTTATACTATTTCCTCTTCCTTTTTAACTTTTTTTCCCTCTCTGCCAGACACTTCCTTTTGAGCCATCTTCCAAGAGAACTAAAAGAAAAAAAAATAAATGAAATTAGAAATTAAAAGCCTGACAACGAACAACACTAAGCCAAATAACAAAACCGGGCAAAGGTCACGGCAAGGTCATTGCCAAAATTATGTCACCTTGATATCTGCTTCCAACTGTAGATTAATTCAAGGATCTCCCAGTCCTTGATTAATGTATCCAACCACTTGTGTGCCATACACAGTTGAGAGAGTAATTAAAAATAAATTAAAAAAATGAATGCAAACGTTCCGGAAAATCTGCATGAGCTCCACTGACACAAAGATCTGATCAAAGGGCAAAAGTAACCCCCCCCATCCATGCATGGTGCATGATGATTTCCATGAGCTGGGATCCTGTAAATTATACGCTACTCCAAATCAAAACAGCTCTGTATCTTTCGGTGCCCTTAAGTTACTAACTGGATGTTGAATGTGACAGGGATTGCATCTGTGTATGTATATGTTCAGCTGTATGTATACATAAATTCATTATGTATATCATAGCTCTTCTCTTTTTTTTTTTTGTTCTCCTCCTTAATTTAGTTTTTTTAGATTTCCCTATATGTTGAATGCCCCCAAGTCGCTGTCTTTGGCCTGATGTGACATCTCCTTTCTGTTGCAGAACCGCATGCACGAATCACTGAAGCTTTTTGACAGCATCTGCAACAACAAGTGGTTCACAGATACGTCCATCATCCTCTTTCTGAACAAGAAGGACATATTTGAGGAGAAAATTAAGAAATCTCCGTTGACTCTCTGCTTTCCTGAGTATACAGGTAATGAGAAAGGTGGCTGTACCTTAGCCCTTAGCAAAGGGATCAAGCAGTGTTTCCCATCCAAGCTGGTGCTGTGTTACAGGCTAAAAACACGTAGTTAGAGCTCCCACTTGCTTGCCTGCAAGATTTCCCTCAAAAAATGCCATAGGATCACCCCTACCGTGTTTAATGGTCCACTTAAAGCATGAGGATGCTTTAAGCCCAAGTTTTTTGCTGGCAGAGGGCCACCACCACTAGGCAGGGTGTTTGATCTCTGCCCTGCGGGCAGTTTTGATGCCACACCAACATTTGTACTCCCCAAACCTACGTCCTGGTGCCCAGTGCCGCTCAGGGACGTGAACAGGTGTCTTGGAATAGATGTGGTGAGCTTAAGCATCACCAGTGGGTAACTGATCTCTGGGAGACTGACACACAGGATTTGTTAGGCTGTCCTCAGCTGGAGTCTGGCTGTGCTGCGCCAGAACCCACCACGTTCTGCTGTGGGTTGTGGCTGACCACAACGTGGTCTCTGACCCCACACCGCTGCCAGGACCGGAGGAGCTGTGGGATCAGGCTGCCAGCATGCAGACAGTAGATCCCACAGCTTGACCGCTCCAGCTCAAGCTGGACATCTTTAGCACGTTCGTTTAGGAGGTCCCGGGGTTCACTTTTGGGCTCGCTGGCATCCAACAGCTGGACATGGAAACGCTTCTAGTCAAATGCAGATAGAAAACAAACCACTTGATTTTCTCATACACTGGCCACCCACACCTCTTAAGCCATAGTACAGTTGGAGAAGAACCACAGCAAACCATGTCCTGAGCTTGGCTGGGGAGAAGAAGGTTTCAGAGATACCTGGAAATCAGTGCAGAGATTCTGCCATGGGGCAGCGTGCAAGAAGCCCTGGCTTCTGCTGCCTGTCTGGCGTCTGACCTGTGAACGATGAGAATACATCACCCATGGAAAGGCTGCAGCTGCACCCCACTGCTTACCGCTGCATCTCGCCAGCTTCCACAAACCCTCATTACCATTGCAAGACAGCATAAAAATAAACTTTTATCGTCATGAATTATTTAAGCTCACCGGAGACATCCAGATGAATCAAGCTGACAGACAGAGAAGCAGATCTCTTTGTCAGGAAACATAGCTGTGAACCAGGAGTACCAAGAGTGTCACATTTCTGGGCAGGCCAACAAATTATTAACCAGAGCTTCCTATCTCCGAGCGCTTGATTTTTCACTGTGAATAGGCAAAAGTGATCCATCATTGCTGCTTTGGGCTGAATGGTCTGTGGCTGAATGGTCTGTGGAGCTGAACGACTCCATCTGAATTCAGAGGAATATCTGTAGGCTTCCTCGCCAAAGAAGATTTGGATATTTGTCACTACCAACACGTTTCAGCCATCTACTCATCTGCTTGGTCCAGACAGATCCAACATATTCCTGACACGTTTGTCTTAAAAGATCTGCTAATGGAAATTTCACAGTCTTTAGAGTTGAAAGCTCACAATAATGTCAATCCCAAATTTTTTTCTGGTTGCAAATTAGATTGTTGCTTGCCGTCTTTTGGATGGTTTGTCGAGCAGCTTACCCCCATCCTCTTCAGAGCGGCACTTCTATATGCTGGGAGATTTTTATCATTCCCTCTTTTTGTCCTTTTCTCCACGAAGCAAACTTCCCCCTTTCCTGATCACATTTTGTGGACCTGGCTTTGTGGCCTTTCACTAAAGTCTTCCAGTCACCCTACTCTGAAATAATACTCGGAGATACCCCTGACAGCAGAGAGACTAGAACAGGGAGGAATGTGGGGTTAGATAGAACTTGTCCTTCCTGAGCTGTCCCTGAGCTAGCCCTAGAGAGGAGTTCAGTGGGGGAGGCAGATCCTCGTACACACATAGCTAAGCTCTCGGTTACTACACAGGGGAAGACAACTACAGCTTCTTTCTGGAACCCTTCAGTCCCAAGTGAACCAAACCAGTCCTCCTCCAATCTCAGAGTACACCAAATATGCTCTCAATTTCAAGGTGCTGCTCTGTAACCTGGAGTTATCACAATGCCAGGGACCCTCCACAAAACTCTTGTCTCTTTTGTGCCATCAGAGAAGGCTGGAAGGCTGAAGGCTCAAAGTCCTGCCACTGATCCAACAGGGATCTGAATCAGAGGTGAAGAGTATCTCACCCCCAGTACTCATAAAGGTTGAAAGTTAGTTCGTGCTAACATCAAGCCCAGGCTTTAGACCTGAGCAGGCACTTACCTTGCTCGCCCCTGATTTGCTGGCCACAGCTTGGAGGAAGAAGCCCCCTGTGGCCTTGTGAAAAAGCACCAGTATTAGAAAGTTGCCCTGGAGTTAAAAAGAATTGTTTGATGAAAGCCTATTAATCAAACAAGTGGACTTTCAACACCACAAGTAGGTTCCACAAAATGTTTTTAATAAATGAATGTCTGATGTCCATTAGTTCTGCTGACAGAATTACTAGAAGACTGCATCTGCAAATTTGCTTGCTGTATGCTGGAGCACTGTTTCCATCCCTTTAATTCACTCAGGCTTTTAACTAATCCACAATACTTAGCAAAGCAGCGGTAGAATCCAGGGCGTGTTTTAAACTAAGCTGGCATCGGTGACTTCCTGCTCTCCCAGAAGGAATTCAGCATCTAAATCTTCATGCCTTTGAACCACCAACTTCCCTTTCCTAAAATACCCTTCTGGTTGTGTACAGCACGTGGGACTGTTCCTAGAATATTTACACAGGTCTTCATACAAGAACCTGCTCCCAGAAAACATTTTGCTTCTCTTAGTTCAAGCTTATTCTCAACTCTCCTGGTCTTCATGAGCTTGTGTCTACTAGCAATGCATGTACATGCAAGCCCAAGGCCTTTCCCGGCTCAGCTGCCTTCAACCATAGCAAATACCAAGCCTGAGGAAGCTTCTGTCTGGTAGATCACAACATTTTCCATCAGTAAAGCCTCGTGGAGGGAGAGAGATGCAGGACCATTAGTGGCATTACTTCTGTGGGACCTTCTAGGGCTGTGGGGCAAGAGCAGTGAGCGGTACGCAGCCGTGCCGGAGTGCTGCGCTCCAGGCCAGACAGACAAACTGCATCTATCAGACCAAAGGAGGTGCCTGAGTGGAGCTGCGTAATGAATGTCCAGGATTGCCAGATGAGAATGGACCTGCTCTTTGGCATGATTGCTCTGGAGCTTCTCGAACAGAAAACCTGATGGTTAAAAAGGTTTTGTGCAAACATTAAAATAAGAAACTCCTCGTGCCGCAATTTTAGCCAGAACTCTAGCAGAGGGTACTGCCATATTTTATGTTTGGGGTTTTCTTTGGAGAAGACCCCATTTTGCCCTCTAACAAGCTAGATCCTTTTTTCTTAGTGATTCAGGGAAAGGAAGGCCTAGTTAGCAATACTGCCCTCAGTTCATGGGCATTTTAGCTCTTCTTTTCCTGAAACTTTAATCAAGATAAATCTAAAAAAGGAAAAAAAAGCTAAGTCTTCTCACCAGGTCAAGCACTGACCTCATTCCTGCGGGTTTTTTCTCTTTTTTTATCACCACGATGTGGAATTTCTTCTGGTTGTCCCATCAGAGCCTGTGTAACACTCCATTCCTTCATCCATTTCATCTCTATAGACTATAAACAGCAACGCAGAATAAAAACAGAGCCAAGCTGCCAGTCAGAGAGCATCTCCTCCCTGGTACCAGTCCCGGCTGGTAACAGTGCCTGTCTCTGGGATGGAGATGGGGTGGTCGGCTTGCAGCGACCCTGGCCAAGCTCCCCATGTCCCTACATCTCATGGACTTACGAGATCGCTTTAACCCGCTCTTTTTCCTTCCATCTCGGCTCTCCCCTAGGACCCAGCTCTTTCACGGAGGCGGTGGCTTATATCCAGGCTCAGTACGAGAGCAAGAACAAGTCCCCCAACAAGGAGATCTACACGCACATCACCTGCGCCACCGATACCAACAACATCCAGTTTGTCTTCGATGCCGTCACGGATGTCATCATCGCCAACAACCTGCGGGGATGCGGACTCTACTAAAGCCCTCTCCTCCCCTCCTCTCCTCGAGCCCGCCCGTTGGGAGCATCCTCCGGTCCCGTGGACAGGTCCTCTCTCTTTCTTGTTTCTCCTCTTCAGAAGATGATGAGGAAGAAATACATAAATCTCTCCTCTTACCCCAAAACACTTTGCAGCAAGTTCTGCTTTCCCCAGCCCCATTTCATTTTATTTTGGTTTATTTTTGGTTAATTCCCTTGCTGCCTTGTTCTACTCCTCCGTTCCAATTCACAGTGTTGTAGAGGGAGCTAACACCTTTCCCACAAAGTGCATTTCAACCGCCAAAAGACAAAAATACTTCAGTTTTAAAAAAAGAAAAAAAATCAAAGCCTTAAAACATCGGTCAGCAACAGTCTAGTTTGGAACCAAAACTTTTTTTCTTTGAAATTAAGAGATATTTTTAATTTTCCTGGTTATATATCTATTTTCTAAACCACTATTACTTTAGGAAGTGCCAGATACAACCTTACAGCTCCAGTTCCTACCCCAAAGTCAGAGGAATCGGTGCTGAACGCCGCCACCGCAGCTTGGGTTTGTAGGTTCTCCTTTTTTCCAGACAGCTCTTTGAACAAGAAAACAGCCATATTGAGTTCTGCTGGTGTCTAAGATAGACACCGTAACAAAGCCTACTAAGCCTTGTCTAAAAGCATGCGTTACCGGTAACAATTTTACCTCAAGTTTTTCAAAGTTAACGTTAAAATTTGTCTAGTGGTTGCAGTAACCCATTTTTAGGCACTTTTGTTGGGTGCCCTGGTGCTGCCGGGCTGAATGGGGCAGTGGCAGCTGGGCTGGGACCCAGTGTAGGCAGTATAGTGAGTGTAGGCAGCCAGGATGCCCTGCGGACAGCGTCCGGATGGAGACCGCACACACGACGACATCACGGCAAGGACATTAGCCTGAGTACCCAGCAACCTTTCCCAAAGCACCTCCCAACCTCCTGATTTCAGCACAACCACACCTTTTTTCTAAACTTCAGCTCTGAAACACTGGGGTGCACCAAAAATATTTAGCCCTGGCTTCTTGGAGGCAGGGTTTGACCTTCAAGTACCTGAAATCGAGGGCAGAGTAGATTTAGATTAGACATTAGGAAGAAGTTCTTTGCTATGATGGTGGTGAGACACTGGAAGGGGTTGCCCAGAGAAGTTGTGGACGTCTCACCTCTGGAAGGGTTTAAGATCAGGCGGGATGAGGCTCTGAGCAACCTGGTCTAGTGGGAGGTGTCCTTGCCCATGGCAGAGGGATCGGAACTAGACGATCTTTAAGGTCCCTTCCAACTGAAGTCATTCTATGATTCTATGAAATGCAGGGAGGTGCTTTGGGAAGTCTTGCCATACTTGGATGACAGCAAGGTGTGCAGGAGCCTCTCGGCTCTTGATCACACTTCAGGCATCTAAATAGGCTTGAGAAGACTGACCTTGCCCTCTGATACTCTGTGGCCAAGCAGAAGTAGGCAGCTTGCCTGTGTCATCTCCTGCCCAGGTGTCCCAAGAGAGACAGCTCCAGATTTGGTGTCTCCAGCCAGGGCATCTCTTTACCAGTATCTGAAGTGAGAGGGGTGGTTTATATTGGCCATGTAGTGGCAAGGGAAGAGCTCAAGGAGCTGATTTGAGCCAAGTGATGGAGCAGGAAGGAAAAGTGCAAGGAAGAGAGGGAAGGGAGGAAGGAAGAGCAGAGGTGGAGGTGTGAAAAGGGCCACGGTAGTGCCCAGCACAGCAAAGTCTAGGGGCACAGAGGGGAGGACAAGCACGGCTGGGATACACGTGGCCATCTGCCTGCCATCACCAGGAACTCCAGGTGCCATTAGGGTGAAGGCAGAGGGGACTGTGAGAATTGGGGTGTCACCTCTGGGAGCATGGAGTATGGAGGAATCCCTAGAAGTCCACCCCAAAAGCTTATTTGGTGTCCGGGTGAGATGGCCACCTCTGAGGTCGTACTCAGTGTGGATCACTAACTCTCCTCTGCCTCTCTTAGAAGTCCATGATCCTGGAAAACGTGAGTTTTCCTAAGCCAGCCCCAAGTTCAACTGTCCTCTCTTGGGAGCCCAGGATAGGAGTGTCTTTGAGGTTTCAGGAGGTCTGAGTTTTCACCAGCACCATGCCTGAGAGGGACAATAAGCTGCTCTCACACTATCTCTCCTAGATGGGCATAGTAAGAAGAGAGATAAAGTGACACAGGCCAAGGGCCAGGTGAGCGTCGGGGTGTGAGAGGCAGGAACAGGAGCGGGTACAGTGACACGGGATGGAGACGACTGGCGCAGGAGGTCTGAGGGAGAACAGTTTGGGAGAGAGGTTGCAGAAGGGAGATGAGGCAGGTTGAAGGAGCAAAGGAGGATGGGCAGAGAAAGGCACCTGGCAGCCGGAGGAGGGTCACCCTCAGAGGTTGTGCTCTGCCAGGACAGTGCTCGAGGGCCGTCCGTGACAAATCCCCAGCCAGGGGTGGGAGCAGGAGCACCCTGGGGTAAACAGGGGAGGCCTTTGGAGGAGAACAAGGTGGCGCTCACCCAGCAAACCAGCTCAGCATGCTTGGCAGCTGCGCCAGGAACCTCCTAAACAGCATTAAATGACAAGACTGTATTTAGGATTGTGCAGTGAGGACCCACTGCTGCTCTGCTGGACTCTAACAGCAATAACGGCAGGTCTCAGTTTCCCCTGCTCTGGCACAAGTGAGCACCCACCTTCCTCTTCACCGACTCAGCCTTAAAACACCTTCGGCAACATCAGCTCCCATAGAGAGCTGGCCGGCCAGCAAAGCCCGGGTTCTTTTCTGCTCCTCAGCCCACATCCCACCCTCACGTCTTGGTTTCCCAGGTCCCAGCCCCTCTACCAGCTCCATGTAATGCCAGGCATGCTTTGAGTACAATCCTAAACCAAAGGAATCCTGGACACAAGGCCTCCACCTGTCATTGTACTTGGTTTAGCTTAGGATTTTCGGAGTCAAGGGGAAGGTTTTCCAAAGAAAGGATTGCCGGTGGGAAGTACCTGCCCAGTTCACTGGTTCCTTCAAAGGGACCGGTCGCTAGCAAGGGGACAGAGCTTCTGCTGCAGGAGGGGCAGGGAACAAGCTGGAGGGACGCAGAGGGATGGTGATGCTGCTGGAGCTTGTCCCATGCGGGTGGCCAAGTCCTACCAGTAACACCCAGCATCCAAATGTGCCTTGAGTGTCAAAACAAGGGCTGAGAAGCAGAATGTAAGTTAAATTTGGTACATAAAGTGTGTGTAACCGCTAGACCCAGGGTGCCTGTGTGCTGTGGTGTGCTGGCGGCTTGCCTGGCACTGCCGGTGCTCTTGGATTGTGCTCTGTCAGAAGAGTCTGATCAGCAGCTCTAGAATTCTGCAGATTTTCTGTTCCCATCCCTTGCTGTGGGTGACATTTTACCCAGGCGCATAAGCAGCAGACGTCGTTCCCTGGGAAGGCAGCACCAAGCCCAGGCTTCAGGAGTTCCCAGCATAAAGCGCACAGGGATATTTTGGTAAAGACAATTTAAATTAACTCAACCCCAAGCTCTGCCGAATGCGGCCGAGTCACCGGTGCCGGCTCGGTGCCCTTGTGCTGCGCACCAGGATGGATTCAGGTAACCGGTGCCCATCCGTGCCTTTTCCAAATCCCCTCCTGCCCCAGCTCCTCCTCAGCTCCATCTGGTTCCCCGGCACATTGGTGGGAACCAATGGCTGGTGCTCCACAGGAGGAAAAGGGAGAAAAAGGGGAGGAAATGTTGACAGACAGAGCCCTCTCTTTCATTTCCTTGGGTGTATTGTGTATCTAAAGCTTCATTTCAGCTGCTGCTGCTGACATTCCCTCCCTCACACAAGTGTCATGAGGATTCACTGACAGAGGCTGGAAACAAGCATGTGGAAGATGAAATGCTTCCAGTGTCAAACGCTACTATTTCTCTCACTTGACGGCCGTGTATAGATTTTTGTCTCCAGAATGTTTGCCAAAGCATTACTCAGCCCTGGCTTTCTACATCCTCCCAAGCCTTTGCTGACAGATGTGCCTTCCGCAGGCAATCTTTTGCCCCATGCTTTTTCTGAATGCCAGCAGTTGCCTCGAAAGAAGGCCTTGAGATACATCGCCTGCTTTCAAAAGCCCTCTTCTTCATAGCCCCCTGTGCTCTGTGATCGCAGTCCTCTGAATCCAGACTCTCCGAGGCCCTGAGCTGGGCTTAATCTGCAGTCTCCACATAGCGGGGGGGTTACAATCCAAAATCATACCAGGGCTCAGGGGGTATATTTTTAAAGCACAGAATTGAACCAGCTACATATACGCCCTGATGCCTTTCAAAGCTAACATAAGAATTTACCAAAGATGCCTGTTTTGGGATGTGGGAGGATTTTAATGACTCAGGTCACTGGTCCAGCAGCAGCAGCATCTGAGGGGCTTCGCGTTGAAAGCAGCTTTAGCAACACGCAGTGAGCTCCAGACAGCAGCAAAAAGGAAGAAGGAAGCACTCCCCTCCTGCTCCATCAGGAGAGGTTGGGTGTGTGGAGCTGTGAGACAAAAAAAAAAGCAAAACACTCCCTTATTTAAACAATAATGTCAAGGAAATAGAGGAACCTGCAGAAGGAAAGCCTCAAAATGAGCCTGAAGGTTTAAGCTGCTGAGAACTGTGCTCCTTGTGAGGATGCAGTAGCTGGGCTTGTTGGGAGAATCAGCAATAACTGTGCACCAGGAAAGCGCACATTAAAATAGAGCCACGTATTTTAAAGGCCAGTTTTTTCTTAGCAAACAGAGGTCCCACTCCTATTTTCACATATGGCCGGACGAGCCCAGCCGAGCGACAGGGCAGCGGGAGCGCCGGCAAGGCCATCTGGCCCCTCCGTCTGCTCGCACTGGGCCATCCCCTCTGCCCCTGCCCTCCTGCGGGGCCCAGCCGGGTCACTTGCCTTACCAGAAATTCTTCCGACGACAGCTCTCCCGAGAGTTTTGTATGAGAATTAGCTTCTTGCCTTCCAACGGCTTTCCTGCCCCTCCACGGAGGGGAGAGCATCCCCAGGAGGAGGCTGCCCTGCCTCACTCGGTGGATGTGATTTTGTTTTACAGGACACAGACAGTGTTAATGAGAACAGTCTACGCTTGTAACATACATTAAAAGGTACCTGGTGGCTTTAATCTGTCGTGGCGTGAGCCCAGTGCCGGCCCTCAAGGGAACAGACTTTGTTCTGGGGCCAGGAATGCGATCTCCACGACATCAGGCTGGGGCCTAGCAGATATCCTTTTGCCAAAACCTCCCCATGCGCCCAGTCGCTGCTGTGTGAAGCACCGGGCGGCCCCTCGCCCGACGTGGCGTGGGGCTCAGCTGCGGGTGACAGACGTCCCTCAAGGGAGAGTTTGCAGTTGATGCTGTAAAAAGGACTGACCCTGCCGTTAGCTCGTGCCGTGGGTCTGAGCGGTTTGTGGCCAAAATGATCTGCTGGAGCCAGGGAGATTTGTTGAGTTCCTGGGAACAAGGCTGACTGTTATTAGAGGAGCTTAGTACTAGTGTGTCTGTGCCTTTGTCGAGGGCCAGGTTTGTCTTCAGGCTTACGACCAAAAACCCCACAACCATTTCCAGTAAGACTAAGCCTCTCATGCACCATCTCTGAGGTCGGTAGAGATGGTGCTACTGAGCATCATTCTGAACCGCCCAAAGCCATCGCACACCTGCGGCCCCCATCGCACGCACAAGAAAGCAGTGACGTGGGCCACGTTGCACAAAGGAGCAGACCACAGTCTGGCCTCCGTCTCCCCAGAAGAGCAGACAGACTCCCCCAAAGCGCCCCGAGACCAGAGTGTCCGTTTTCATTTCTGAGCTCCTGCAACGACATGAGATAATTAATGCTGACAGATATAGGTATGGGACCTATATAAGATGTTACACTGGGAACGGGGATATGGAAAGGGTCTTCGTGGAGGGCCTCTCATGTCCAGACCAGCAGCCTGTGAGGTTTTTGGTGGTGCTACGAAGGCTAGTGAGTGAACACAAGCGAGTACCACCCTGAAACACTGATACCTTGCTAAGGAGAGGACCAAAGCCTCCCGGCTGGCACCAGAAGGAGAGGGCAGGGAGCTGGGCTGGAGATAGGGCAAAACCATCTCCATCCCACTGAGAGGGCATCTCAGTTCTCCATAGGCACTGGATGCAGCAGGCATGGGGAAAAGAGACCCAGGGAGGAGGTGGAGGGCTGGGAGCCGGCCCGACGCTCACTGCCCTGGCCCCTCTCTCACCCATCAGAAATTAACGTTGAGACCAGATGCTGACAGTCCCATAGTAAAGGCAGGTGGCTCCAGATCTTAACTCCCCTACTTCAGGTGGGGAGAGATCATAGCGGGTGACACCACGATTTTCAGCACTGCCTGAGTCTCACCAGCTTTTCCAGCGCTGGAGCAACCCGGTGGCACTGGGCAAGCAAGGAGGGTTGTTTAAAGACCAGCCATTGCTCCGCTAAAGAGCCCAGTCCCTAATTTGACATCCTCAGCCCTATTCCCTCCACCTCCTTTTACTTTCTTCAGCTCAACAAGGGAACAGTGACCCTCACCCCGCCTCTGGGCTCCCTGTTCCCCGCCACTTTTCTTCCCAAAGGATCGCCAGAGGCCACCGCGATTTTCCTATTGGTTTCCCACTGAATCGTTTCTCCTGCATGTTTGATGGCCCAAACTGTATTAACTGTAATTTTGTATGAAGAGTGACTGTCCATTGGTTTAATAGAGCATTAGTTATTGCAATAATTTATTGGCTGTCGGTAACGTATTTATTAGTGACAAAATGTTAATAAAGTGCCAGCTCTTTTTCTAGTGTGAGATGGTTTTTATTGTGTCTCCCTTGAGCGTGCCCAACTTCTCGAGCCCATTATCCATCTCACGTCTGCTCCATGCACACACACGTAGGACACGCGCCCGCAGCGGCAGGCCTCTGCCGCAGCCTGGTGTGCCTAGACATAAGAAATCTGACAAGGATATAAGCAAAATTTATTTTATGTAAGTATTTGGTGGAAGGGTTTTTTTCCTTTGTTTTTTAAAGCAGAACAACTTTGCCACGGTTTCTCTTTGTCCTTTGGCTTCTTTAAACTACTCCTCCCCTCCTGGAGTCCCTTGCCCCACGTATCTCCGTCAGATCATCCACGCCTTTTCTCCAGACCCCGGTGCTGCCATCTGTCTCTCCACACCCAGCTGCCCTTTGGGCGCCCATGGGTGGCGATGCTCAGCGCAGGCACCGAGCGGCAGGGCAGAGCATCCCAGCTGCCCCACCCCTTCCTCCAGACCCGCCGTTTCTGGCTCGATTCAGTCAACGGTGCTTTGTTCTTCTTGCAGTACTTGGAGCATCTCTTCCGCCTTTTAGCATAATGCTGGGACCAGGTTGTTCCTTTTGTGTTTAAATCAAAGATCTTTCATTATTTGGGGCATGAAATAGGAACAAAGATCTTGAAGAAACCAAGAGAAACTTTTCCGTAAACCTCAGCAAAGGAAAATTAACCATTATTCCTCTCGACTTCACCAATTTCTGAGCCCATCCTTGGACACATATCCCTGTACGTCCTATCCACAATATCAGAGAAAACAACCAGGCAGCCCTGAGAAAAACCGATGGCTGAGAGGGATTTCCCTTCATATATTTGTTTTGAGGATTTTTAAAGATTTCCTCCAGGACCCCATCCTGCCTGGATCTCCTGCACAAATGTTCAAGGCCCAGAAGTCACCAGGGTTATCTTCCCTGCACTGGGGAATTTTCATTTCCCCGGGCACATGCTTTATTTCAGCTGCTGCTCCACCAACACCATCACTCCGTTAAATCTAACACATCTATGGGACAACACAGGGGATGAACAAGCCAAAAAAAAAAAACCAAAAAACAAACCACCCAGATACCATCCATGGAAATCTCAAGACACAGCGTTTTTGCGACAGCCACAAATGAAGAAGAATCTCCTGCTTTGGTGGCAGTTTCTGTTTTCCCCATGAAAAAGGCTTTTATTTTTAAAGATAAGGATCAAATGATGTCCCAGAGCTTTGGGAAGCGACTGCTTGGCATCCCTTGCTACTCTTTGTCAAGCAACTCACAGTGTAATCTCAAAGCCTTTCAAGATGAAATCAGACATCTGCTAAATTTTGCATGCAAAAGCTGCAGTTGAAGTGTAGCTAATAAAATGACTCACTAATAAAACATTCATGGAAAACTCCAAAATGTGTAATTGGGTCATCATTTCATTAGGAAACACGTGTGTTCTGGTGAAGCTTCAGCAAGCCCAAACCCCTCCCTTGCTGCACCTCAAAAAAAAAAGAGGGGGCTCTGGGGGGAATGGTTGCTGCAGGAGGGTTTCCACCAGCTCTTGAGCACCCTTTTGGCTTTTCCAAAGAGCTGGGTGTTCCTTTGCAAAGGGAGGCAGCTGAGCCAGGACTCAGGGGAGCTCGGCCCCAAGAGGGGATTGCAGAGATGGACACGGTGGGGCCGGTGGCTTTGGACTTCGCTAAGCCCTGGTTTGGCACCAGGAGCTTTGCAAGTTGCTGTCCCATCCCTAGAAACATTCCAGGGGAGGCTGAATTGGGCTCTGGGCAACCTGCCCTAGTTGCAGATGTCCCTGCTCCCTGCAGGGGGATTGGCCTAGAGCCTTAAAAGTCCCTTCCAGCCCAAACCATTCTACGGTTCAAATTCAAGTAGTCGTCTCTGTGGGTGTGCACAACGTAAGGCTCGTGGGCTTCCCAAAATGTCTCCTGAAGCTGTCATCGGAGCGGCAGGGAATGGCTTTCTCTTTCTTCTAAGAGCAAGTTAATGATGGAGAACACTTTTGAGAGCTCCTCGAGAGCGATACCTGCCCTGCCCAGCAGCACCTTCACACTAACAGCAAGTGCACCTGCCTGCCCACATGGACACCCTGCAGCTGCTTGAGGGAAGCTTAAAAATGCTCTGCTTGATGGAGCCCTGCCACGGTTGATTTGGTGCATGACAACCTCACCTCTTCCTTCTTCTGTCCTTCTGTTGTCTCTCCACTCCTTTCTGGTAACAACTTCCGGAGCATGGGAAAAAATGGCTTGGTATGGCTTTTGTCCATGTGTGAAAGGACCATTCATTGTAAAAAGTGTTACAGCTTCTAGAGAGTTGCCTCTGTTTATGCTCCTACTAAAAACCTTCTCACATCGCAAGTCTCCCTGGAGCAGCCCACAAACCAGGAATGCTCAGCAGAGCCGCAAGGTGGCCTGGAAGAGGCACCTGCACTGGCTTCCTCCACGCAGCAGCGCTGGGGTCTGAGCTGTGCCCCGGCCACCACCATGATGTTTTCAAAGATGAGCTGAAGAGGTTTGCAGGGGCAGAAGAGCTCAGCTGGGACAGGACCTGCCTCAGCCTCTGGGCAATCCCTCAGCTCCAGTCTTGCCACAATAGCACCGCTCGGCACAAGTAACTTTCCAGGAGGGTCCGTAGGACCGCCCAAGGCGGTCAAAACTCCCTCCATCCCCGGACATCCCAGCTCCTGGCTGGTACTGCCTGTCCATCCTTTATTTAAGCTCTGCAAATGGTGCTCCAGGGGTCCCCAGTTCCTGAGGAGATGCAGGTGAGCCCAAAAAGCTGGAGGCCCCCTTTCCCAGCTCCTCAGTTTATGCGGATGATTAAAGAAAAATGAGGGTTGGTTTTTTTTCTGCTCTTCCTTGAACCTTCAAGTGTCAGCCCTGCTAGAGCAGCTGGCAGAGAGGCTCTGCAGGGAGGATCAGCTGAATCCTCCAGCCTGGGAGGAAAACACCACCCTGTTTCCTCCACCTTTGTAGCCATCTCACATTTACTACTGTCAGAAAAATGTTCTCCTCCCCTCTAACTCTCTCTTTCTCTTTGCCTTTCTCTCTTCCCTCTCCTCCCTCTGTGCTCCCTGTTGCAGAACCGCATGCACGAATCTCTCATGCTCTTCGACTCCATCTGTAACAACAAATTCTTCATCGATACCTCCATCATTCTCTTCCTCAACAAGAAAGACCTATTTGCTGAGAAGATCAAGAAGTCACCTCTGACCATCTGCTTCCCTGAATACACAGGTACGTGCCGGGGCCAAGGAGGCACAGCCCAGCGTGCCGCCCACCAGCACACCTCCGGGGCTGGAAGGGCTGTGCCTCAGAGGTGGGCAGGGGGACAGGGCACCTTTGGGGAGAACAAAAGCACTGCCCACCTTCGAGAGCTGTGGGGCAGCTCCGGCACCTTGCTTGTGGGGTGGAGTTGCGTCCTGTGCATGGTCAGTTCTTGCAGCAAGAGCAGCTGTTGGGACAGAGAGATGGTCAAGACGGCTGGAGACACATGGAGCCGTAGAAAGGAGAAGCCTTGGTGAGAGCCAACTACCTGCCACTTGAGCCATCTGGTTTGCTAGTGGCTCCCGAGAAGCTCATGCTAGAGGAACTGAGACACGTGGTCCTACAAGACACGTGGTCCTCCAAGCTCCATCTCCTATTTGCACCTTCCCAGATGGGGATTTGTGCAGGGAAGAGTTGGGGAAAGAATTAGCCTCTTCACAGCAGAAATCTGTGAAACCGCAAGAGGATTGTACGGTTTTCTGTGAAACCAGCGTGGAGTGGGGAAAAGAACAAAAATCAAGAAAATGGGATAAGAATCAATATTCCTCTGGATTCTCTAAGGGAAAGACCAAGATCAGTTCAGATCCAGGGGCTCCAGTGCCCCCTACAAACACTTGAATGTCTCTGAACTCTATCACTCAAGGCATACCCACTCTGGACATCGGATCCTGGGGACGAGAGTTCCCCTGCAAGATGGCACCATTTCCCTACGGCATAAGGGCACCAGCAGTTCCACTGGAGGTTTTTAGGCTCCTCCGCCATGAAAGCGGCCGTGCTTTTCTTCCCAGGCACCTGGTGAGGCATCCCAAACCATCCCACATGGATTTGTACAGCACATCCCAGATACTTCAGGGAGGGGGACGGTTCGGTGGCACCGGGTCACCTCCCCTCCAGCTACACACCGCATCGAGAGGAGGGGAACCGGCGAGCTGGAAATGGAAAATAAATCTCCAGATAATAGCAGCTCTTCCAAAGGCGATTTCAGGGGCGTAATTCAGGCTTTGTGGCGTCCCACGAGGGGCCAGGCGCAGCCACTCTCGCTGCCGTAAGCGGCTTAATGCAATAACGCACATTTTTCAGCTCAAACAGTTGGCCCCTCTCCAGCCCGCTTCCCAAAGGCAAACCTCCACCACTCAGCCAAGCAAACGGACAACGACGGCATCCTCAGGGGGCTCCTGCTCCACCGCCACCACCCCTCACCCATCCCAGAGCCCAAGATGAGACCCACACCCAGCCCAGGCATTGCCCCGACAGCACGCAGAGGGGCTCAGCCCCACTGAGGGGGCACGGCCAGCACCCATCAGTGTTGGTGAAGTGGCCACCAACCCTCCAGACCGTTCCTCCCCCTGCCTACCTGACTGAGGAGCCACCAGGCTCCCCAGCCTTTCTTCCTCCCTCCGCTCAGGGTGCACCACCGGGATGCGCTGGTGCTACTGGGGTGGCAACAGCGGTGCCAGCAGTAGCGTCACTGGACCCAGCTGAGCGTAGCTGGGGTTGCTGCCCTTCCTTGGTGGGAAAAAGGGGAGTGGGTGAGGAAGGCAAGGAGGCAACACCTGGGGAAGGAGGCGTCTCCAGTAACACCCAGGTGCTCTGCAGTTTGGGGGAGAAGAGCAGGGAAATGAGGCAGGTGGGGTGGAATAGGGGAGGGGAGGGGAGGGGAAAGGAGAGAGGGAAAAGAGGTCAGTAGATGCTGCTGTGGGGTGAACTGGGGGAAAAAATGGAAAATAAATAGGTTTTGGGTGTGGTTTTTTTATCATTAAAACACTTTGCAAGCAGCAAAGGGCTGGGTGGGTAGTGGCCCAGCCCTGACACTCCCCCATTCTGTCCCCCTCCTACCTCTGCCCGCAGGTCCCAACACCTACGAGGACGCGGCCGCCTACATCCAAGCACAATTCGAGAGCAAAAACCGCTCCCCCAACAAGGAGATTTACTGCCACATGACGTGCGCCACAGACACGAACAACATCCAGGTGGTATTTGACGCCGTCACCGACATCATCATTGCCAACAACCTGCGGGGCTGCGGCTTGTACTGAGCCCCAGTGGCACAAAGCGACTGCTTTGGTGGCGCTCCCGGCGCCAGGAGAGAAAAGAAATGAGAAAAATAATAAATAATAAATAATAATAATAAAAGAAAACCCCGACGCAACCACACCCAGACACACACACACACACACACGAACACGAACGCGCGCGGAAACAAAAACAAAAAAAAAAAAAAAAGGAAAAAAAAAAAAAAAAAAAAAAAGAATAAAGAAAAGGAAAAANNNNATTAAACGAGAGGAAAAAAAAAATCGTAATCATAATTGTGCGAGTTGGTAAATAAAAAGGCATAAGGAAAAATTATATATATACGTATATATAGATAGTACAAAAATAATTTCTCCCCCCCGGCCTTTGTCTGAAGGAGCTGTGGGCAGCCCCCCAGCCCTCCCTCACACCGTCCCCAGTGTCACAGCCTTGGGGGGCCCTGGGTCTGAGGGGGCCCCACCACCCCAGCAGCTCCCGGGCATCCCCACACAGGGCACTGGGCAGAGCGGGCCAAGCGGCGTCTCTCGAAAGCGGGGCCGTGGCAGGGGAGGGAGGATTCTCCTTCTGTCAGCTGTTTGACCGGGGGGGGGGTTATTTTTTAATTAATATTAGAATTAATTCTTGTGGGTTGGCTTTTTTTTTTAGATTATCATTATTATTAAGATGATTATGATTAATTATTTTTATTTCCAGTATGAGGAAGGCCGGGCTGTCCCTGCCTGACCCCAGCCCCACTGAGCCGCTGCCTCCAGAAACTAAAAGCTACTTTTTTTAAAAAAAAATAAACGTGGCCGGGGG
>VWZK01013854.1:58165-96781 GCA_013396935.1 Baryphthengus martii | reverse complement strand
CCCCCCCCTCCCAGCCACACGTTGTAGCTAAAAAAGGCACAAGCAGCGTCAAGAAGATGTCCTCCCGTGGCCCAACCTGGTCAGTTTGGTTGGAAGGCCACAGCGGGAGCGTCCTCCTGCCTCTCCCTCCTCACGTTTCAGGGGGTTGGGGTTAGATTTTTGGGACTTCCCAGCCCACGTTAGCCCCAAACTGGCGGATTTTTCCCCCATTTCACTCCCTCCTGGTTTAACAACTCCCCGTCCCGCTCTCTCCAGGTTCAGATCCACAAGCACAGCTCGGCCCCCCCGGTCAGGTGTCCTCCTGCACCCCTCCTGCGGGGCCATCGGGGAGGAGGACACAGAGATAGAGTTTATTTTATCTTTTGTTTTGTTTTGTTTAGGGTAATTTATTTTTTTGTTTTGTTTCGTTCAGGTTTTATTAATTTTTAACTCTTCCAGTGAATGCTTTTTTGTGCTGCTTTTCTCCCCCCCTTCACTCCCCGCCCCAGTCCTCTCTCCCGTTTAGTGAATGGTGTTTTTTCTCTCATGTGGGGATGTTTGTGCTGAAATAAAAATTTAAAAAAAGTAAAAAAAAAAAAAAAGAAAAAGTGAAAAAGCAAACTTTAAAAAAATAAAGCAAGAATGAAAATAACTTAAAAATTTTAAAAAACACACACAAAACCACAAAAATAATTAAAAAAAAAAAAAGAAAAATCGAATGTAGTGTTTACATCGAAGCCACCATTTCCATGACCAACCCTTCGTCATTTCTACTTTGATTAGTAACCAGACGTCTTCACAGTTTCACTTTTACAAGTTACCTTTGCTGAAGAAGAGCAGTCACACCTGTTTCAAAGAAANCTGCTTCTTTCCCCCCGTGCCTGCCTGCCTCCTTCTTAAGAGAGGAAGAAAAAATATTTTTTAAAATCATATATTTAGGGTATTTGCTGCTGGGAGCATAGACAGGAGGGGCTGAGCTAAGAATTGGGTGTGAATCTGGAGAAGGTGGTGCGTGGAAGCTCAGGTTGCTTTGGAACATCACCAGGAGCAAAAATCCCCCCACAAAAACCTCCCAAAGCAGGAAAAGATATTTTTATTATTATTATTTTCTATATTTATTTTGAGAATGCAAAGAAAGTCATTGGGGCAAGACTTTCAGTTTGTGGCAGTATCAGAAATCCCACAACATGCAAGTTTTTCCCCCTAAAATAAGGAGAAAAGTACTCCAAGAAAGTTGAGCTTTTGTCCCTGCTGCAGGCGCAATTTGAGGTTTTGGGTGGGGTTTTGTTCCACAATTTGGGGCTTTCCTGCGGTTTGAGGTTTCCCGTACATTTTCCGTCATCCCAGGTGCCCTGGCTCCTGTGCACGCCGGCGCTGGGCACCGTGGCCGCAGGTGGGACATGTGTGATCCAGTTGCCCCTCGGTGCAGCTCTCGCACAGGCCAAGACCGGGCTGGTTCCTCAGCACCGTGCTCACCATCCCCTCCCAAGTTTTGGGAATGCTTCAAACCCCGCAGGGCCACCTGGCCCATCGGCATACCCAGGAAAGGAGCCATAAAGGAGGTGACCCCAACAGCCAGGACCACCCCCCGCCCACGTCACCCACGGATCATAACCCTCCCAGCCCCCAGAAGAGAAGGCTGGTTGGTAAAGCTGCTCCGTCACGCAGCAGCATCTCCCAACCAATGTGGTTTCTTCCCGTTCCCTGTTGTTTACAGTAGTCCAGAGATGGCTCATGTTGGCACTGGGGAAGTCACCCAGGCCTCTCCTCAGATGACCTCCCTGTCCCAAGAAGCGGAGCCAGCCAAGGGGCCACCGCTGGTGCCTGGGCTCCTCTGCACAAACCAGCCTTTCATCGCTGCCCTGAAGTAGGTCATTCCGCAGTGGTGCCGCAGGCTCGGATGCCATCCAGCGGCTGGCCAGGGCCCGCTCCCGACAGAGCAAAGAGCTACCGGGAAAAGGTCAGGAACGCAACCGGAAGGCGAGGCCAGACGGAAGACACCGAGAGTCTCTGACACATCCCCCCCCTCCCCGGTTTCATTCAGGAGCCTCCCTCCACCCGCTGGAGCCGGGCAGCCCCTTTACTCATCTCAACAGCAGCCCCAGTCAGTGCAAGGCCTTGGACCAAGAGGGGTTCATGCAGAACAGGCTCACAGCACCTTCCCCTTTCCCACTGATGTGCTGCTGGATTCCACAGCAGGGTCCTTCACTATTCAGGGAGAGGGCTGGTGTCTGAGAAGAGCTGATTTACCGGTACCTTTCCAGGTAGGTTGTTTTTTTTTTTTGTCGTGGTGAAATCTGGGCTGGCCAAGACAAAGTGCAGCTCACAGAGCACCAGAAATAGGCAGAGGTGGGTTGTAAAGCGCTGCTGCCCAGCTAATCCCGATGGAATGCCAGGGGCTCTTCACCTCTGGTGCGTGAGGTGGAGGAAGGAAACCTCGGCAGAACATGGCACTCCCCTCCCAGGAAGCTGGGCGGGCTGGGAGAGGACACACCAAGGTGGTGGTATCTCACAAGTCCCAAGCTGGGTCAAAACCCGTTTTGGCTTCAAGCACCCCCTCTGCCGAGATCAAACTGGGGTAGTTTGGCATCATCACGTACAAAATGCATCATCACGTGCGAGAACTCCCAGGAACGTGGCAAGGAGGAGGAACTCCAGGAAAGGTGGACCCTCCCGGGAAGGATTTCTGTGTGGTTTTTCTTCTCTCCCATCTACGCTCCCAGAGCTACATCGACTCTGCTGTTGGAACACAGACCCAAGCTTTGTGCTGCTCACCTCTCCTTTCCAGACGCTGCCAGGCAGCTCAACACCGTCCCTCGATTTTTACGGTCCCCTGAGACTCTGTTTCTCTTCCATTTCTTTGTTCACAGCAGGACCGAATTCCAGGAGCAATTACTGCTCTGCAAATCAGGGCTTGGGAAAGCATCCCCAAAGGCGGTGTTAGGCGGCCGCGCTCCCTCCCTGCGGTTGCGACAGACGAGGGGGAACCAAAGGTGGGCCAGAGCGCAGGGGCTACAACCGAACACGCACCAGGAACAGAAGTCACGCTACAGAAATTTCCAAACAATTTCCAACACTGACCAAGATTTTATTTCTGTTGGGTTTTTGTTGTTTTTTTTCAAACAGTAAAAACAAAACAGCTGTGCTCTGAGCAAAACCAAAGACCTCAAAAAACCTCTTTGAAGTTTCCTAATAGCATTGCAAGGTAAGGCTTCCCAAAGAATTTTATCGAAATAAATTATTTTCACCTAAACATTGATGCAACTCCTCTCATAAATTCACCTTCAAAGGTCCTAAAAACCAACAGTAAAAAAACGTTACCAACAACTCTAGGTAATACTGGGCTCCTTCTAAAGGACAGCGATACTAGAACTCAACTCTTCAAAAGTTCAAAACTGAAGTCACTGCCACGTACAATTCCACTAGGCAAGCTAGCATCGGCGGCTCCGGCTGGACGTGCTGGCAGAAGATCTTTAGAAAAATAGAAGGTTAGCAGGTTGGGTGCAGCCGCCTACAGTCCAGCCGCCCCTCTTCCTCCAGTTCTTCTGAATAAACTCACGGTGAAGTTGTGGGGCTACAAATGAACTAAAAGACAAGGTACCGAAGCCATCTCCATCCAGTCCCATCCATGTCACTCTGGAGTCCAGAACAGGCAGGTTTTGATGTCGGACGCTCTCGGCTTACGGTAACGCTGAACTGCAGGGGCTGTGACCACACCTCATGCCCCCTCCTCTTCACCCGATTCCCCTCAGTCTGACGCTCAGTTCTGGCCATAAAAGGCAAACACCGCAGCCCTGGGCAGCGCAGAGCCAGGTGGGTGCGGGCGCCGAACAGCCCGGCCCGACGGCAAACAAACTGTTTTGCCCTGGGATCAACGTGACGATTCATGAATTCGCCGCAGGGTTCATGAATTCGGGATTTTCTGCATTACGTAGCTAGACAACTTCCATCCAGGCTAGGAACCAACTTTCCAGCGGTGCTACCCCAGCCCTTCGGGCCGGCCTACGGAACACCCCTCGCTGTTGACACCAAGAGAGGCCGAGGAGCAGGTGCCTGCTCATCTAACACAGGGTTTGCTGCCCATTTCCAACCTTTCACTCCTCTTGCAGAGACTCCTCATGCTCTTGAGCTGACCACGCCAGCGCCCCCTGCAACCTGCGCCCACAGCCGCTAACTGGGAACTCGCTTTCCCCGGCCTCTGCCGCGCGGTCAGCCCGACACCCTCGTGCTAGAAGCAGAAACCACGTCCGTGGTTTACAGATCGCCTTTTGTTTGTGGAGGGAATCAACGTCACATAGAAAATATTACAAAAAAGTTAATTTGTCAGCTGTCCAAACATTATTAGACCACATGCTTTATACAGCAGAGAGGCAGTCAGCTCGCTTGCAGCACAGACAGCTCAACTCTGAAGAGACACTTTCCTTCTGGTATAGAAAGCGCAGGGTTGGTTATTTTTTTGTATTTCATTTGTTTATTCAACATTGCCCACGAGGAGGAGGAAGGAGAGGCAACGAGCGCTAAGAGTTCTGCTGCATCTGCAGTCTCCGTTCGGCAGCGGCGGCGAGCGTCCGGCGGCGTAGGGTGACGGGATCGGCGGCCGCCCCCTCGGGCAGAGGAGAGGTGTTTTCTGTGGTTAACTCCTCATCCGAGGTTTTGTTCAAGTAACGCCTGCAGGAATTAAAAGAGGAAAAGACGAGTGAGCAGAGCCTAACTCATTCTGGATCTGGAAACACTTCGCCAGCACATCCATGAAGTAACGGAGGGTGTGAGGCACGCTGAAAACAGGAAAATATCTTGACAAAAACGCACACAAGCTCCACACTCAACACCTCCCCCCGCTCCATAACCTACAATAGACTGGGCAGAGTTGGCAGAATCGCAGAATCCCAGAATATTCGGGGCCGGAAGGGACCTCAGAAGATCATCCAGTCAAATCCCCCTCCCAGAGCCGGAACTAAAAGTAGATCACACAGGAAGGCGTCCAGGCAGGTTTTGAACGTCTCCAGAGAAGGAGACTCCACAACCTCTCTGGGCAGCCTGGGCCAGGCTCTGCTACCCTCCCAGTAAAGAAGTTCTTCCTCCTGTTCAGATGGAATCCCTTGAGTTCCAGGTTGTTCCTGTTGCCCCTTGTCCTGTCACCGGGCACCACTGAAGAGACTGACATTCATCCTTCAGATATTTATAAGCATCGATCAGTTCCCCTCTCGGTCTTCTGCAGGCTAAACAGCCTCTTACCAATTCCTCTTACTACTTTTTCATCAACCCGGTCTCTCAGTGGTCATAATCTATTTGGAAACCCATTCTGGAAGACTACAAATGAGTGGTCAGGCTGGAGTTTTAGGAAGGAGCTTACTTTCGAGCTTGCTGCAACAAGTCCTCCTTCCGCTGAACCAACATACGCTGCCTTTCATCAGCTGACTTGGAGAAGCGACTTCCCCTGGCCTCAAAATCTTCTGCTCCACCAGGCTCTGCTTCCATTTCACTGAATTCCACCATTTCTTCCAGCCTTGAGTTGAGTTCAAGCGGCACTCGCTCAGTCTAAGAGAAAAGGAAAAAAGTCTGTAAGGCTTTGCAAAATCTGCTAACGGGGCTTCTTCGCATCAGATCAACAAGCCACAAAGAAGTGTCATGTTCTGAGGCGCTGAAAGAAACTAGACCCTCACCTGCTGTACCCAACTCCCTCGGGCTCCTTTGAAAACCTCAGCAAAAGACAGAACAAAGCGATTTCAAAACGTGTTCAAAGAGCCGCCACTCTCTAACGCTGTAGCTTTTATGCCGTGTTTGAAAGTAATCTCAACGACAAACGTTAATTACTCATAATTAACGCTCCCTGAAAACAGGGCATGTGACAGTCAGATTCTGCAGCTGACTCGACAAGCAACGCAACAGTAACGAGTTGAAAAAAGCAGAAATCCGTATAGCGAGAAAAGACCAGCAAATGCATTTGCAAAGAGGACGTGAGCTTGAGAAGAGAATTCATGAGGCTTCAGCTCGTCAGGTTCTGCAGCGCACCAACTACCGTGCGTTCGTGCCACCGGAACAGGGCCGGCAGCCATCCCGAGCGCGGCGATACCAGGAGCCGGCAGCCCCGCGCATCGCCCCTGACAGCCGCCCGACGGCGCCAACGCAAAAACCAACCCGACGAATGACGACGCTGGTGAACTAGCAGGGGTCAGGCAGCCCGTCCCGCTCACGTCCTGTCATATTCCATCAGATCAGCTCTGCGACGGAAAAGCCAGATGTAACGGAGCGAGGCGGCGTCAAGGAACAAATCACCTCCGCGAAAGGCTTAAGGGTTTAGCCATCATCCGGTATCCCAGAGGATTACTCAAGCCAGTCGGATGCATCGGAGAGGTATTTGCCAAGTCAGCTCCTACCGAGGTCTGGTTTGGGGCCTTTGGTACGGCCGCCGCGGAAGCCGCGACAGCCGGTGACGTGGGCACACCGCAGGGGATCGCCGCTCGGGTCCCAACGGCCCCGACTCGGCAGCGTCGCCACGTGCAACGCGCAGGTGATGCGCAAAACAACTCGAGTCACCCAAAGCCCTGGAGACGTACCAGCAACACCACCTCCCTGACACAACGCCTTCAGAGAGCGAAAACCCAGACAAATGTCACTTCCCATCAAGCAGGTGAAGCGAGCAGGGATGGCAGCAGCACAGCCAGAGCTGTACGAACACCACAATCTCCAACACCAGTGCATCTCCAGCCTGCTCCAGCAAAGCCCCAGCATGCTGGGGTTTAGGGATCCCCGTACAGACACACTAACAGGGTGAGGTAACCAGTGAGGGGCAGCTGGACTGCTTCAGTGCCACATCTGAGAGGAGGAGTTCCACAGAATGATCCCTCTGATTGTACCCTGGGCCAGGACGACCTCGGCAGACTCAGAGGAACAGGTACGGGACACCCTGACTGCAGCACCCCACCATCACACAGGCAGATGCGGAAGAGGGAAGCTCTACTGGGTAAAGCGGTGAGGAGGGCCCTTATGGTGGGTGATGTTCAGACACGATCACTGTCTTTTTCTTTTCTCTGGACCGTCTGTATCAGAAAAGAGATGGAGGGGGATTCTGCCCCTCTGCTCTGCTCTGGGGAGACACCCTTGCAGTGCTGGATCCAGCTCTGGAGCACTCAGCACAGGAGAGACAGGGACCTGCTGGGGCAGGGCCAGAGGAGGCCACAGCAATGCTGGGAGGGCTGGAACCCCTCTGCTGGGAGGCCAGGCTGGGAGAGTTGGGGCTGTTCAGCCTGGAGAAGAGAAGGCTCCAGGGAGACCTTCTGGTGGCCTTTCAGTACTTCAAGGGGCCTGTCAGAAAGATGGGGACAGACTTTTGAACAGGGCCTGTTGTGACAGGACAAGAGGCGATGGGTTTAAACTGAAAGAGGGAGATTTAGGCTGGAGAGAAGGAAGGAATGTTTTACACTGAGGGTGGTGAGAGCCTGGCCCAAGTTGCCCAGAGGTGGTCGCTGCCCCATCCCTGGAACCATTGCAGATGAGGTTGTCTGGGGCTCTGAGCAACCTGCTCTGGTTGCAGATGTCCCTGCTCCCTGCAGGGCAGTTGGGTTAGGTGACCTTTAAAGGTCTCTTCCAACCCAGACTGTTCTATGATGCTCACCATGTTTTGGGTTTTTTGTGTAATGCTACAAAGATGCACAAATCAATCCCTAGAGCCCATTCCTCCATCTGAGCACAAGAGCAGTTACTGAGGAAGTTTCAGCATCAAAATTAATCACAGCAAAGGTTACAACAAGCCTCAGAACGACAGCAGATCTCAGATGCAGAAACATGAACACTGTAGAAACTGCTCCTCCTTCAGGCTCCAGGAGAAAGAGAATTCGTTTCCTGAAAGTCATGGAATGCCTCCAAAGTGTCTCTACATAGAGTCACCAAGTACTTTAGCAATGAAAATAAATTTGACTCTCAAGGGGAGGGAGGGAGAGCTACACACCAGGTAAGCTTCAGCTTTGTAACAACAGCTTACGAGTCAGGGCCAGGCAGTCCTACCCAATCTCCACCAGGGTTACAGAAACCGGTAAATACACAAGAGAATTTTAAGCATAAACTCAAAATATATTTTGGCACATGAAAACACAAGCCTGCAGAAAGCAGCTAGAGCTGCTCCAGGATCTGGTTTTATAGGGGAGAGAGGGCAAATGTGACAGAGATGGAGAGCAAGTGCATAGAGCACTACACAGAGCGCTGGAAGCGTCAGCCCTTCAGTGCACAACTGGTGAAAGGCGCGTGCACAGGACTGTTGGAAGCTGTCAGCGTTGAAAGCATTACCTCACAAACCTTCAACACAATTTATACCATGATGGTGCTCACAGATGTCACTCGACTACCCTTAGGCTACGTCCGCGCTGACACCCCAAAACCAGAAGCTACATTTGGCGGCAGGGGAGAATAAAAAAAAAAAAAAAAAAAAATTAAAAAAATCAGTCATCATCTCCATCTCAAGACCTTTGAATTCTAGATAGAATTAAGTCATAATTTGATGTATGGCACAGAGGAAGACCAACGCTCCTCATGAACAGGGTGCACGAATATCACGTTAGCTCCCCTAAGACGTGCTATTTCCAACCAACTGAACTCCAATGGGTCTGCCACTTGCTGCTGGAGATCGACAAAGATTTCCAGCGGGTGTGCCGATTTTTAAAAAAGAAGAAAAGAGATGGAACATCTATAGTAAAACTTACTCCAAGGCTGCAACAAAAGCAACCAGAGTTGCCATGGTTTCTCTCAGGGACAGTGTCCTAAGGTGTGAGGTTACAGCTACCCACTACTTGGAAATTCGGATCTCACCCACAGGAGATAATGATGGCTTCTTACATCCCTTCCCACCTGCATTTGAAAAGCTTCTTAAAAATCAGGCGTAACCTGCTAAAGTAGCTTGTTTGCTACTAGACCTTTGCACACAGACAGGAATTTGACTACAGCGATATATTCTTCTGGGAAGAGGAAAGAGAACGTCTACAATACAGCAGGTTCTCAGCTAAAAAATTGAAATAAAAAACAGAGACATGAAAGTGATGGGAGCTTTCCAGAGCAAGGACACCCAGAGGCTCCCAAGTCTTCTCTCCATGACAGAAGTACTATCAGTGGGAAGCTTGATTCCCGCGCACACCTCTGTGGCTATGGAACAAGGCGGATCGGCTCGTTTGAGGCCGGCCTAAGCCAACGCCGACTGCACAAAGCGTTTACAAAGCAGGGGGACGGCAGCAGCCGGAGCTCCCACGATGCCGCCCAGCAGCGAGTTTCTCTCAAAGCACGGCAGTCTCAGCCTCCGCTCCAGCCTCTGCTTACGGATCCCGTTTGGCCCAGTAAATACCCATCCAGGAAAAACTGTGCAGGGGCCACCAGTTTATCCCACCCACGCAGCCACTGGCAGACGCACTCGGCTGTGGGAACTCCAGAACCGCTCCCACCTCCCGGCTATCACTGGGCTGTTCTGCAAACCAAAAATACACTCTCCATCCAAACCGCTCTCACTCCAACTCCAACACGTCATTGGGGCAAAGCGCTTAGCCGCAATTCAATGCAAGACGACGTCACTACGGAGAGCACGTGCTCAACGATGTGACACAGGAACACCGCTCCTCGGTTTTTTCAAGTTCTGCAGAAGGAAGGACAGTGGCACAGGTAGTTCCAGACAGGAAGGAACAATCATTCAAAGTGGGATTTGAAGCCAGCAGAAAGCTAAGAAAAACTAGTTACTCTTTGTAGAAAGTGAAGTTTTACTCAAAGAACAAGGAAAACGCCACCAAAACCCGCACGTTAACCCAAAAAGTTACTAAAGAAGTTGCTAGACGCAGATCAAGCCTTTCACCCCTGTAGTTCTGCACCTCCTACCCCAGGCTCTTAGGAAATACCTGTACCCACTACCTCTTCTTCAGCCTCAACTGCAGCATCAAACCAAATGGAATTAATTTCTGCCTCGCAACCTGCTAACAAGGGAACTGCCACCGCTCAGTTTGCACTGGAATAGGTTGGCTGCTTAGGTTATGAAAGGTCACAGAGGTGGAAAGTCACACACCTCACAAATTCACTCTCTTTCCGAGCCAACGTAAAGGGAGGTTTATAGAACAGAAACCCTTGCGATTTTGCTGCTGCAGTCAGGGAAAACAAAAGCGGAGTGAGATCTTATTCTACTCAGACCGACTTTTTTTCTTCCTGCCATGTTTTAGCTGGCACATGCCACTTCATAAAGCCCTTAGCAAAGAACAGCAAGCTCATCATTGTGCTTTTCATGTAAAAGGGCTGCTACCTCCTGGTCCTGTTCGTATCCCACTCCATTCACACCAAAGCTCCATGTGTCTCCAAGTGCTTCCTCCAGAACATGAAAGAATTGTTATACCCAGAAGAGAAACACTGCTCATCCTGAGGGAAGTGTCTGGAGAGGTCCAGAATGGTTATGAGAACAGGAAGAGGAAAGCATCCTGCTCTTCCTGTCCTGCAGACGGGCATGGGCCTGACCAGATAGGCACAGAGACAGGATCTTTTGCTGGTCATTGCATCACTTCAGAGCACTTTCCTTCAAGGAGGAAAAAGTAAAGCACATGGATAAACCTTTACAGCAGCACCTTCAGCTGCCTGGCAACGTTAGTTCTGGTGTGAAATGCAAGGAAGGGCTGCACCAACCCGACCCGCTACAGCACCAACCGCACTCACCTCTCCACGCAGCTCCTAGTTGTGCTTCTTACCCGTTTTTATGCCAAATTACCTGGGTGACAGTTTCGGTATCCTCCTGATCAGTACTGTGTCGTTCCACAGAACTGTTCAACGCAGGTCTAACGCTATCTGCGCGCTGAAATGCAAACAGCAGGGGTTTAATACGGCGTGCGAAACGGCAAAACAAAAGCCCAGTTCTTCAAACACATTCAAACTCTGCCCTCTGCGACGTCAACACCTTCGCTGCCACTCAGGAGCGGTTAAGGCAGCAAGAAACAGAACGCTCTGCCTTGGAAGAGAACTCTCTCGGCTCCCCCACGTGCAGGCTCCAGGTAACGATACTATCTGACCCGCACACAACCAGCATTCGATATTCTTATTAATGTTGTCCCCAGCCTGCTTGACTTAAATCTGCTATTGTCAATTAAGAACAAAGCATCATTTTTGCTGACTACTTTCTTAGCAGAAAGCCTTCCTAAGAGGTACAATTCAATTTCCTGTCAGCAGAGAAATCAACCGGAAATTTTCTAATGGCTCTGCACAAGAGCGGCCAAGAAGAGCTGCTTTAACCAAGCAAAAATTAGTTTCTAGTCTAGCCATGACATCGTCAATACATTTTTGATACATGGCTGAATATACTGCATTTACAGATTTTAACAAAATAAAACCAAATCCTGATCGTTTTTTACTAGAATTTGGCACTGTGTAACACGTTTGGGGCTGTACAGCAAGTACTTTATGCACCCTGCAGTTCAATCACATTGATCAAGGGCAGCCTACAGGGCACAGGTGATAGACTCCCACTTCCCTTGGTAAAGAAAATACCCTGTTGTCGAAGTTTAACCCCAGCTGGCGACTAAGCCCCGCAGAGCCGCTCGCTCACTCACTCCGAGTGGGATGAGAGAGAGAATTGCAAGGATAAAAGTGAGGAAACTTGTGGGTTGAGATACGAACATTTTAATAACTGAATCAAATCAAATACTACTAATCATGATAAATTTTAATGAAAAGGAATACACTAACACAGCAACAAAGAGAGAGAGAAATAAAATTCAAGAAAAACAAGCGATGCAAATGAAAAACAATTGCTCACCACCACCGACTGATGCCCACCCTGTACCTGAGCAGCGACTCAACTCCCGAACAGCCTTCCCCCCAGTTTATCTACTGGCCATGACGTCATATGGTCTGGAATACTCCTTTGGCCAGCTGGGGTCAGCTGTCCTGGCTGGGTCCCCTCCCACCTCCTCGTGCTCCCCCAGCTTCCGCGGGTCGGGCAGCGGAGAAGCCCTCGGCTGAGGGTAAGCGCTGCTCAGCCACAACTAAACCGTCAGCGTGTTATCCATGTTCCTCTCGCCTTAAACCCAAACCACAGCGCTGTGTCCTATACTAGCAAGAAAATTAACTTTATTTCAGCTGAAACCAGGACAGTATCTGCCCTTTGTTCTATACCAGCTACGTGATGCCCAGGTCTCTTACTTTCCAATACACCCCAATTAATCACCACCACCCTTCCTGCCTTTCGATCTGCACACACACAGGTATCACACCCTCAGTCTAAGGGCCAGCCCTCTAGAAGGTCCATCGAGTTGATTTAGTCCATGATTTGGGCTCCATAAGCCCTAACGGTCCTTCAGGACAGGAGAGACGGTGCATGACGTTGGACTGTCGCACGCTGAAGGCAGCTGTAGGTTCCATCAAAATTCATTCTTCAATAATTTGTGTGATCCTTAGTGTAACGCTGTTCGTATGGCACAGAGCGAGCCCGGCTGCGACGGCGCAGGGCGTTACACAGCAAGCAGCATCACACAATTCACACCATCGGCTCTTCCCACTCAGAAGCAAATCCTTGCGATACACGCCAGAATTGCCCACCTTTCTGCATCAACCACCAAGCACACCCAGGCCCTCAAGCAAAAGCTATCCCACGGGTGGGTTTGCCTTTGCCCAAAGCAGGAATAACTCAGGCTGTCTTCCCCAAATCAGCTTTTATGTGCACGTCTAAGTTTAGTCCATATTTAGGGCTAAACTGTCACAGCTGCTCAATCCCCCGATGACCCCTCCCCAGACGGGATGGGGGATCAGGAAAAGGAGAGACCCGTGGGCTGAAATAAGAAACTGATTTAACAAAACAGAAAAACTAATACCAGTGCCAATCTAGAGTCTATAAAGTTATGCTCAGCGCAGCAAATGTAGAGCGCTCACAATAAAGAGCAAAGCAGTCCTCAGGAGCAGGACAGGAAGGGAGCCCCTCCAGGAATGCAGAGAAGCTGGAGGAGGGGGAAGAAGAGGAGCAGAAGGAGTTTCAAGTGGGAGGAGCAGGAACTGAAGCAGGAGGCTCTCTGTCCTCAGTAACTTTCCCCCCTTTATACTGGGCGTGATATTTCTGGTCTGGGATACACACGTAGCCAGCCTGGCTGAGTCCAAACTGTTCGTGGCCTGCAAACCACGGCAGGCCTGGGATTCCATCCCGGCCAAACCAGGAGAGCGCACTACAGGGACTCTACCCTTTCTACAGTAACAGCTTTGATTGAGCAGGGCCAGCTCTATTGGCAGATCCTCCAGGGCTGACTAACCAGCTGGCTTTTGCTAAATGTGCATCCCGATGTTTGAAGGTCCCACCCCATTGCTCTCAGCTCAGTCTTTAACAGTCCACTGTCCGACCCGATTTTCCCAAGGAACGTAACGGGGGATATGACAGACCCACTCCATGCCATGCTCCCCAGCCCAGGCATTTATGAGATTGCTTCAGAAATGAGTCCCATTGTCCGACTCGATTCTTTCCGAGGTGCTGCGTCACCAGAAGACTCGCATTTCAAGGCGCAGGATGGTGCTCTGGGCAGCGGCACGCGGCACTGAATACGTTTCCACTCATCCAGCGGTTGCGTCCACCATTGTGAGCACGTGGCACTTGCCCCGTCGGGTTTGTGGGAGCGTGACACGGCCAATCTGCCCGGCCTCTCCGCATTGATATTTCAGCCATCCCCCTCCATACCGCTGGGCTCCAAGCACTCGGCTTGCCTGGTCGCAAGCACGCTTCACATCCACAGATGACCTCTGCAACAGTGTCCATGGTCAGGTCTGCCTCTTGATCTCAAGCTCATCTATATGTTGTGACACATCCCTTCCTTGATGACCCAAGGTGCTATGGGCCCATCGAGCTACAAAAAATTCACCCTTACATTGCCAATCCAAATCCACCTGAGCCACTCCGATCTTGAGAGCCTGATCCACCCGCTGGTCGTGTTGATGTTCACCAGTGGCCCAACTCTTTGGTACACGAGCATCCACATGACGTACCTTCACAACCAAGTTATCTACCTGAGCAGTAATATCTTGCAATAATCCAGCAGTCCAGAAGAGTTCACCTCTATTGCCAGTTGCTCTGCTTTCAGTGCTGTAACCACCCCCACAGGACGTTTGCCACCACCATCCATGAGTTAGTCTAGAAATAGAGCACTGGCCATCCTCCCCAACCAGCAATATCTAAAGCCAGATGGATGGCTTTCACTTCTGCAAACAAGCTTAATTCACCTTTTTCTTCAGGGTCTTCCAGATTGGCCTAAGGTCTAAGGCATGAACAATCCCCCATTTAGTTTGTTCAAAGGCCTGTTGCTGCTCAGAGCCCCATTTAAAATCGTTCTTTTTCCCGATCACTTGGTAGAGAGGGCTCCCAATCAGGCTGTAGTCTGGGATGTGCATCCTCCAGAAACCCACAGCGTCCAGGAAAGCCTGTGCTTCCTTCTTACTGGTTGGCAGGGACATAGCTGCGATCTTCCTGATCACATCCACTGGGATCTGGCAAAGTCCATCTTGCCATTTTAATCCTAAAAACCGGATCTCCTGTGCAAGTCCCTTGATCTTACTTTGTTTTATGGCAAAATCATCTTTCAGAAGAATTTGGGACTATTTTCTTCCTTTCTCACAAACGTCTTCTGCTGTGTGGCCCTATACAATGATATCATCAAAGTATCACAGGTGTTTTGGAGCTTCACCCTGCTCATGATGTATCACTTGGCTGCCCTTGACTCCAGCGGCATGACTTCACTCAGGCCTTGGTATTCCACTGTTAGTTTCCATTCTCCATTAGACTTTCACACTGGTCATACGGGGCTGTTGAAGGCTGAGTGAGTTTTGCCGATCACCTCTTGGCTCTCCAGTCGATCAGCTCATGGATGGAGATCAGGGAACGTCGGTTAGTTCGATATCACCACCAGTGCACCATTGTGGTAGCAACTGGCACTTGCTGCTCTTCAACCTTCATCAAACCCACCACAGCAGGGTCCTCCAAGACACCAGACAAGGTGGGCAATTGTTCGATTTCCTCCAGGGTGGTGATACCAAAGGCCACCAGTATCCTTATGGGTCCTTGAAATAGCCTCTCCTGAGATAGTCTATGCCAGGGACGCATGGGGCCTCTGGGCCAGTCACAAAGGGGTGTTTTATGCCACTCCTTCCCAGCCAAGACTCACTTCAGCTTCCAATACAGCGAGCTGCTGGGATCTTCCTGTCACTCCAGAAATACAGATGGGTTCTGCTCCTTTATAGTGGGATGGTATTAGGGTACACTGTGCACTGGTGTCTACTAGAGCTTATACTGTTGTGGGTTTGCCAGGTCGTTGAATCCACATAGTCCAAGAAATCCAGTTGTCCCTTTCCTCCACCTGGCTGGAGGTAGAGCCTCTCTAGTCGTCATCATAGTATTCACTACCGTCTTCTTGTAAAGAGAAATCAGAAATGCCTTTGTTAAGATCAGGAGTCAGACTAGCCCTTCTACTCTGCCTGGGGAACCGTCCACCGGAGACTGGAGCAATTTTCCTGGAAGAATCTCTTTTTGTGATTGTTTTCCCTTGCAACTCACGTACCCGCGCCTCTAGGGTCGAGGTCGGTTTTCCATCCCACTTCCTCATGTCCTCTCCATGGTCACGCAGGTAAAACCACAGGGCACCCCGGGATGTGTACCCACTATATTGTCTCTCTTGAGCAGAGGAATGCTTACTCCCAATAGCCGAGGAGAAACGGGCCCGTGCAGGCGGGGAGGACATGCACTCTTCGAGTCGATGGAGCTCTCGGGACAGATTGTCCACAGCTGAGACAAGGGAGGAAGCAAGACTTTCATCGTATTGCTGGAATCGGACGGTCAGTTCATCCACCGTTGGTGCCTCTCCATATTTCCAGGTCATTAATGCGAATGCATTGGCATATAACGACGGCGCGCTCCGTGTAAACTTCCACCACATGGGTCGCGTGCACCTGACTTCATCTGGATCTTCGGATAACTCATGGTCCACGTCATCATGCATCACCTCCACCACAGCCATTTCCCTCAGGAACTGGATACCTCTCTCCATAGTGGTCCACTCGAACGGATAATGTATAACATCTTCCTTGAAGGGGTACTTTTCCTTCACACCTGACAGGAGTCGTCTCCAGAGGCTAAGGGCTTGTGTCCCTTTTCCAATCGCTTTGTCAACGTCCCGGTGCCTAGAAAGGGGTCTCAGCAGACTGGCATCCCTACCCTCCAGCTCCAGGCTACCAGCCCCATTATCCCAGCATCGCAGCAGCCAGGTGAGAATTTGCTCTCCTGGGTGACGGCTGAATTTTTTTCTGATATCTCGCAGCTGACTCAGGGATAGGGGTCGGGTGGTTACCGCCTTGTTTGTGAGTTTGAGTTCTTCCTCTTCCTCCTCTTCTTCTTGTGACAGTCCTGCTTCGGAGGAGTCTGCCTCATCCACTTCTTCCCTTACTAGATGAGCTGACTTTCGCTTCCGATATTTCTTCCTGTGTATAGGAGTGACCGATACTGGCACGGGTTGGTCCTCCGGTTCATCCACGGTGCCTGTCGCCGAAGTTGGAGTAGCCTGGAGGAGAACGGGAAGGTGAAGGAGTGGAGGAAAGTGTCCCCCCCTTGTCTCCCCCACAGATTGGCTCTCCGAGTCAAAAAGGTAAAGGGTGTCATTATTAACAGTTTCCAAGAGATGGCTCTTGAGGTATGGAGGTGCCAGTAATGCCAAGTACAAATACCTAATTAGTCTCACAACTAGTAATTTTATCATACCATAAGGCAGTGTTGCACAATCCATCAACACAAAAACCTTAATCTAGCCCCCAGAGGTGATAAACAACACAACAGGGAACGCATGCGGCAAGAAAGGGGTTACACATACAACTGTGAGAACAAGCACAACAGTTCTGAGAGCAAAGAAATCAACACTGCGACCAGCAGTTACTAAACTAATATAATCAATGTTTGTAACGAGCTTGTTTCAACGTGCTCTGGTCAGATCTGTCATCAGTTCAACCCTTGGAGCCCCACGTCGGGCGCCAAAAAAGGACTGCCCAGTTTAACCCCAGCCGGCAACTAAGCTCCACGCTGCTGCTTGCTCACTGCTCCCTCCCGATGGGATGAGGGAGAGAATCGGAAGGGCAAAAGTAAGACAGCTTGCGGGTTGAGGTAAGAACAGTTTAAGAATTGAAATAAAATAATAATAATTGTAATGAAAAGGAAAATAACAAAAAGAAAGAGAAATAAAATACAAGAAAAACAAGCGATGCAAATGAAAAACAATTGCTCACCACCACTAACTGATGGCCACTCTGTTCCTGAGCAGCAACTGAACTCCCGGACAGCCTTCCCCCCAGTTTATCTACTGGCCATGACATCACATGGTCTGGAATACTCCTTTGGCCAGTTGGGGTCAGCTGTCCTGGCTGGGTCCCCTCCCAGGTCCTTGTGCCCCCCCTGCCTCCGCTGGCCAGGCGGTACAAGAAGCCGAGAAGCCCTCGGCTGAGGGTAAGCGCTGCTCAGCCACAACTAAACCGTCAGCGTGTTATCCATGTTCTTCTCGCCCTAAATCCAAACCACAGAGCCAGCTCCCAGGAGGAACGTTAACTCTATCCCAGCTGAAACTAGGACACAAATGGGTAACTTTAAAGCATGTGAGACTCATCCTATTCCATTAAGAGACCTTCCTGAGTGCCACAACAAGGAGCAGATGCTTACACCTCAAGCACACACCACTGAGAGACAGTCCAATTGAGTCAGATGGTGCAACGTGGAGATCTAACCTACCCCAGACTGCCTAAAGTGCTTTGGTCTTTCTGAGTGCAACCACCTTCCTGGAGGTAAAATCTGAATGATAATATTGCTTTAAGCTGGATTCACCAATACTTCCACTTATCTCACTCCTTTCACTCATAAAAAAACAGGCTCAGTTTTGTGGTAAGTAGAAAATCCGTCATTTTAGGTGCAGAGTCTTACAACTTACCTGTGTGGGGAAAGGTACTTGGATGCGGCCTTCTAGGATGTTGTCAGTGGTGATCTCTACAGAATGAGTTAGCTGCAGATCCTGTAGGACTAAGTGATACGGAACCTGAGGAAACATCTCCTGAATCTGATGGGCCTGCAGAAAGCAAGGGTTGCACAATCAGTGCCAGCAGTCAGTAAAAGTTAGTTGGTGTCTCAACAGAAGAGATTCACAAAACAATGAACAGCTCCAAGATGTTAGTTTTGATATGATAAAGAAGTATCTCTATAAAATTCACTTGAGCGAGTGGAAATTAGATCAACGCTGAAACAAAGCACATCATTTTTCTTTGTTCCAGACGGGTTCCAAACTGGTACTGCTAAGAAGAAGTAGGGTAAGTTTTAATAACCTACTCTCTACAGTCCCCCTGCCTATAAACCAGTTTAATAGGATCTGAAAGCTCAAGTAAATGAAACTGAGTTCTCAGGGAACTGTTATTATTGAATTTCAAGTTACTTAAATAATATCCAAATAAACCAGGTAAAAGTAAGAAGGCAAACAAATAATACGTGCTTCCAATCCAACAGCTAGACTTCATTAAACATTAAAATCTATATTTTAACCAATGCTGAAAATTGGGAGCAGGGGGATATAAACAACAATAACAAGAAGAGTGGAAGGAGATTTGAGAGCAAAGCAAAAACTAGGCAGCAGCTGACCGTGAGTTCAAACACAAGCAACTACAGCACAGCCGACTCTCCATTGTACTAACTTGTGACCAACACAACTGATTTAGCATTTCAGCCTCTGGTCTCTCCCTTAAAGTACTTCCCTAGGTTTTTATTCACTAAGACAAAGGAGAATTTCACTTATTTTCTACTGAAAATGTGTAACACTTGAATAGTTTGCTAACCTGGGCGCTATATAAGTTGCTACTGTACTTTTAATAATTCACAACGCTTAGAAATCATTACTCGTCCTTAACAAAAGCCCATTTGTGTCACTGTGACCAGTAACAGAAAAACTAAACTGACCTTAGATGGAGAGTTCCTGCGTATTTAATGAGCAAATCCTCCACCAACACCTTACCGCTCCCTGCCCGCTCTGCCTCAAAGCCCCTAAACCGGTGGCTTGTCTGCTGAGGCTCAACCAGCAGCAAAGGCTGTTGAAGAGATCTCGCAGACACAAAGTCTTACCACTTTGGTATTAAGTTATCAACATGCTGTAACACACAGCAGCAAGAGTTGACTGTGCTACAGAGAGCCCCACCTCACACTGACAAGACGCTCAAACAGAAACAGCGCTCTTGGAGCCTAGTGATAGTAAAAATAAACACTAAAAAAAATCTAAAGCTATAGAATGGGTTTGGTCAGTTACCACTCGATCAGCAGCTGAATTCTCCAGTGCTAGACTCACACCCTTGGCTACGGCAAGTTGTGAGTGAAGGTAAGTACCGAAAAGAAACCAAAGAAGTTGCACGAACCAAGCTGAGAAAAAAAGTCTGCCTATCTACACAGAAAATACACATTTCTCCCTCATTTACCTACCTCCAGACCTGTTCTTCTACTTTTGCACATTTGAGCCGACATAGAGCCCTAACTTCACTAAAATAAAGCTTCTCTCACTCAAAAAAAAATAGCTTTCATCTAAATACTGTTTTGAGTTCCTTTCCTTTCATATTCTCCACCTTCCTCTATCTCCTTCCCTCCCAACACAAGGTGCAAACCATGAGAGCAGTCTTACCATTGAGTTAAGCTGCGAGTTGCTGGCTTGTGCAATACCGAGGATGTTTGTAGTATGCATCACTTCCACTGAAAAGCTGGGCAGCCAGCTGGCAATTCGAGAACCTGAGAATAAGAAATCACCGAGAAAGTCAAGCAAGGATCTGAGGTTCTCAGCAGGCGAAGTACTCTATATGTATTAAACGTAAGTCTTCGTATTTCTAGAAGGTATATACAGACATCTCTGCAGCGCAATCCACCCCTGAGGTCTGCCAAACAGGGAGATGGCTGGAGGGAATCAGGAACTGCTGATACTCTGAAAGGGTTGTCCAGGCCTGGCCCAGGCTGCCCAGGGCAGGGGTGGAGTCCCCATCCCTGGTGGGGTTTCAAAGCCGTGGAGATGTGGTGCTGAGGGACAGGGTTTAGTGGTGCCCTGGCAGTGCTGGGTTAATGGTAGAACTTGACGATCTTATAGGCCTTTCTCAAATGAAATGATTCTATGATTCTACTCTCTCAAACAGTCACAGTGGCTTAACACTCTCAGGGCCCAAAGAGGATAAAGAAAACACCACATCCTTGTTTTCTTGTTCTGATGTTCCCATTAAAGGCAAAACTAAAACAATTCAGAGCCAGATTCAGTTCTGGAATACAGGGGTAACCCCAGCAATTCTACCACAACCAGGGCAGCTTTTAACCAGGCTGAATCCGGTCCCAAAATGAGTCAGCTAAACATGGCTGCCACTACTAAGGAAACCCTACTACAAAGGGACACAGAGCAACGGAACAAAGCCACTGCTGCAATTGCGTGCTTAGGCTCACGGCTGGCTCCCTCCTCCTCCTCCACTTCTGTTCAATAACCACCAGGTTTGCTCTAGGCCAATTCTCCTTCTATCTACACAGTAATTTTGCAGGTCTCCAAGGCATAGGAGAGCACTGGAAAGGACAGCTATCAAAAGAGAGTAGTATTTTAAATATAAATATCCTTTGGAGACCTAAAGCACCCCAAAAGTGGGAGCCATGCAAGAAGCTATCAGCCAGTCTCAGTGCACCTAGAAATGGCTGACCCTTCTCTGCCCATGATTCTCCTCCCACAATCTCCAGAGACTGCAATATTAGCACAGAGGAAGAACAGGTCACTATATAAGTTGGCAGCATCTCAGCCACTTCATGGGAGCTCCACATGGGCAGAGCCCAAAGGAGCCCCTACTGTGAAACAACAAGGCTGACATCAAAAACCTGGGAAACTGTGGAAGACAAGCACACACTGGCAACAAAACTGTAACAAAACCTGGAAGTTTATCAACAGAAACTGTCACTTTCAGAACAAGTTTGTCTTCAGGCACAGAACTCAGATGTGAATATAGACCATGATGCTTTGTGAGTACTTGTAACACATCCACATCAACACGTGGAACTGTTTCCGCTAAGAAGAAGCTTCTGCGAACTTCTGCACCTAACCAAGCGTGGCACGTTTCTTGTCAATTGAGTGGCAAACAGCCTTTTGACAGCCTCATATTAGCTCAGGAACGGGGAAAAGAACCACTTTTAGACTGCACCACAGTGGTTTTTTGCCTCTTTGATTGTCACTGATTAGCCACCACGTGGTAACAACAGAAGGCACATGAATTCCCCGTTCTGCTGGTCAACGGCACACAATGGATAACCACCAGTATTAAAGCTCCTAAGCACAATAAATTGAGAAAAAAGGAGCACTTGTACAAAACCTTTCAAGAAATCTCTGCAGCTACGGACAGCTTTAGAGACACAGATCTGAGCTCTTGCAAAAGAGCCGTAAGAAACACATACGTGTCTGACACATGCAAGCAGAGGTTTAAGTTTCAGCTGGAGCATGGACAGAACTTCCTTCTCTAGAAGGCTGCTCCCTGCATATTTGGGTATCAGCATCAGATGTCACATTTGCTCAGCTCACCATCAAAGTGGAAGAAGTGATTGTGCTGGTTCAAGCGCGGTCTGCCTTCTGCCACTGCCACCGGGACCAGGTTCTCGTCCAGGTTCTCCCTTTGGTGATCCTCCCTCACGTGATGGCTGTCAGTGATATTAAGAGACATTCTGCAGGTGGGGCAAGATGTATCTTGTTCCAGCCAGGACCGCAGGCATGAGCTGACAGGAAAACAGGAATATTATGGAGAGCTTCCAGCATTTTTCCAAGCCATCAGTATCACGAGCGCATCAAGTAGCTGTAACGTGTTCCGTACAGAACATCACCACATGGACTGCTCAGAGATAATTTGTGAGGATGAGCTCCTGATGATTTTGGCACAAGTTGGGTTTTGGTTTTTTTCAGCTGAAAAATACTTAAAGTGTTCACTTTTTATAAACAAGCATGCGGATTTATCACAAACATAAAACACTCTCCAAGGTTGTTGTCCCTCTAGCTCAGAGCAAGCAAGTTTTGCCTGGAAGGGGAAACAAAACATTCCTCTCCCCATCCCCAACTGAAAAAGGACAAAAACCAACCGGGCGAGTATTTAAAACATCCTGATGTATTTTCATAGCAGCTCTGCCAGTACGATGTGGCAATGGCATCTCCAAAGTTTTTCAAATACCTTTTCAAAAATATCAATACCCAGATCACCAGCACAGTGAGTACCACTCTGGGAACTTTGAACAGATTTCTCAACACTAAACAGTGCTGCACCATTATGCTGTTTACTTAATTCCAAACATTAGCTCTCCTGAAGAAAGAAGGAAGTGTTTGAAATGCACATTTAAACACTCGGAGCCGTGCCGACTTCTGATGGCCCAGGTATGGGATTTGTTGGCTTGTTAAAGCTAATTTTCAGCATGGAAGAACTGAATTGCACAGGAACAAACACTTCTCAATATTACACACCTGCACGCAGCAAATTCAAACCCCTGCTACAGTCGTACTCAAAAGGTCACTTCTGGAATACTTGGAGTGACACAAGCTACCACCACGCTGCTGCTCCTCAATAGCTCGACCATGGAGATGCTGGAACAAGCACAAATCCCTTTAACCCTGCCTCAGTACCCAGCCCTAAAGGCTTGTGTTGAACCAGCCATGGTGACATCCATTTTGTACCGCACAGGCAGAAGGGCTCGGTCCCCTACAGCACCTCAGAGGAAGGAGGACTAACAAGAGGTCATGGTCGGCAACATTTCAGAGTAGCAACTCTTTTGGAATTGCTTCCTAAAATGAGAGAGTTTCAACAGAGGTTAAAAGATTCAGACGCCCACTCCCAGTAAAATTCCTCAATATTTAGGCACAGTTTGACCTCAGCCATGTGAATCTTCCCTGCCATCTTCTCTTCTACTCCAAATAAATGGCTAGGAAAAAAAAATTCCATGTAACTGAGAACAGACACAATGTTTAGCCTGTTGGCAAAATCACCAGGTTTTTATGAGGAAAGAAACCACTCTTAGGTTGTAAATAGGGTTGTTAAACACATCTGGGTTTATATAGAAGTGTGAAGTCATCCACTGTGGTCCTTCCCTAAATGTGCCAAGGGGGTAAGTGTTAACTGAGCTTCAAAAAAAAATATCCAAAAGAATGCTTTTAGACACAGAGAAAACAATTTTCTGAAGAGAAGACCCTGGGTTTCTCAAGTGCTCAGTAGGGGATTAAATATTCATAAGCTTCAGCAGAACTGGAAGAGGAGATTCTGCTACGGAGACACATTATCTCATTAGACTTCTCGGAACACAGATAAATATTTATGGCAATGTTTGTCATAAATGACAACAAATTAGCACACAGATTAGAACTTCTGGCTTGACAGTTACCAGAAAAGTAGAAAGCTATCTGGGGAAAGTAACATGCTCACAGGACACCACGGGGACAATTTAACTGACTGTGCACGTTAACCACGTGGCGCTGGGTTAGATGACTCAAACATGGAAATGACCAAAGCGAATATGACTTGTATGTGGTTATTAGAAGCAGGGGTGTTGGTCCATAGCTGGCTGGAGATGAGTGACCATGTGCCCAGGTGGCCAAGAAGGTGGTGGCCTCCGGCTTGGATCAGCACTAGTGTGACCAGCAGGACTAGGGCAGGGATTGTCCCACTGGACTGGGCACTGGGGAGGTCACCTCTTGAACCCTGGGTTCAGTTTTGGGCCGTCACTCCAAGAAGGATATTGAGGGGCTGGAGCGTGGCCAGAGAAGGGCAACAAAACTGGGGAAGGGTCTAGAGCACAAGTCTTGTGAGGAGCGGCTGAGGGAGCTGGGGTTGTTGAGCCTGGAGAAAAGGAGGCTCAGGGGACACATTCTCACCCTTGACAACTCCTTGAAAAGAGGTTGGAGGCAGGTAGGATCAGTCTCTTCTCCCAAGGAACAAGCAACAGGACAAGAGGAAATGGCCTCAGGTTGCACCAGGGGAGGTTTAGGTTGGACATGAGGGACAATTTCTCCCCCACGAGGGTTGTTCAGGCCTGGCCCAGGCTGCCCAGGGCAGGGGTGGAGTCCCCATCCCTGGAGGGGTTTCAAAGCCGTGGAGACGTGGTGCTGAGGGACACGGTTTAGTGGTGACCTAGTAGTGCTGAGTTAACAGCTGGACTTGATGATCTTAAAGGTCTCTTCCAACCTTAACGATTCTGTGATTCTATGACTCAGGCAATGAGCATTCACAACGTTGCCGACCGTTCACTACTTGTCATCCTGCTGTGACTTTCAGAGGCCCAAAGATTCGTTCCTCTGTGCAGTCAGGCACACCCCCTCCAGCCCCCAGAACGTACTTGTGGAAGAGGTGGCCGCAGGGGAGTCTGCGTGCAGATTGCATCGAGTCCCAGCAAATGGCACAGTCATCATTATTGGCAGCCAGCTCCTCTGGTGTTGCAACTGCGAATCTACAAAGAGAAGGGAAGAGACAGAAGTCATGACTCCACCAGTTTGGCACGGCCTCCTCTCTAAAGAATCCCGCACTGAGAAAACCTCACCCCTCACACCTCGGGAGACGTGTGCCAGCAGGATTGCTATTTTTCCGTAACTCAGACTCAGAGCAAAGGAAGGCACGCGCACACACGTGCCCCTCCCGTGCCTTCTTACAGGCCCTTTTCTTTGCACATCTCTGCACACGTTCAAAGTGCAAAAACCTCTGATTTAGTATCTTCCAAGAAGTACAATCATTAGGTTGAGAACCTCAAGTTACACTCTGTATAGACTTGACTTATGTCATTTTTCTAAGTGACTTTTAATAGCTGTACCCATTAAGATGTCTTCTTGGGATCATAAGCACTTATGCTCTGACTAATTTTGTCCTCGGACTTTGCCAACTCCCATTTATCTCTTTTTTTTCCTTTTTTTTTAAGCTGCAGATCCATGCAAGCTGCTACTACATATACCCAAACACGGAGAATAAAGCAATGAGCGGGATAACAGTTCAAAGTATTGCTGGTGTGGAATGTACCTGAAGAACAACCACACAGAGGCAGGCAGCTCGCTGCCGTCGGCAGCTTCAGGGGGAAGCCCGAATGTGATTCTTCCAGGACAACGAGAACGACAAAAACACACCAAGTCACTCAGACAAGAACTCTGAGATGCTTACAACTCAAAACAGCTTTGTGAGCAGCTTAAAAGGATTTAGCGGCTGCATCTTACTGAAAAGAAACATTGTGCTGTGGATGAACTTTAGAATGCAGCTCCTAACCTGATGTTATAGCCATTAAACGACTTTTCACAGAGAACCTCAGGAATTTCCAGAGAAGTCAGTCTTCTCCATCTGGACTACAGCAGCAGGCATCAGAGCTTGTCAAACCCACTGATATCCACATTGAAAATCACAAAATCACAGAATTGTCACAGTTGGAAGAGACCTTTAAAGTTACCAAATCCAACTGCCAAGCCCTCCCCCAAAACACCAAAAAACCCCCACAAAACCCAAGAAACACCTCACCATCCCACTAAAGTACGTCCTAAAGTGCCTCATCTACATGCTTTTTGAATACCTCCAGGGATGGTGACTCTACCACCACCCTGGGCAGCCCGTTCCAGCGCCTGACCACTCTTTCAGTAAGGAAATTCTTCCTAACACCGAATCTAAACCTCCCCTGGTGCAACTTCAGGCCATTTCCTCTAGTCCTGTCATTATTTACTTGAGAGAAGAGGCTGCACTCGCCTCACTACACTCTCTCAGGTAGTTGTAGAGAGCAGTAAGATCTCCCCTCAGCCTCCTCTTCTCCAAACTTAAACAATCCCAATTTCCTCAGCCGCTCCTCACAGCACTTGTTCTCCAGACCCTTAACCAGCTTGGCTGCCCTTCTCTGAACTTGCTCCAGCAACTCAATGTCTGTCTTCTGGTGAGGGGCCCAGAACTGCACACAGCACTCGAGGTGCAGCCTCACCAGTGCCGAGTACAGGGGCACGATCACCTCCCTTCTCCTGCTGGCCACACTATTTCTGGTGCAGGCCTTCTTGGCCACTTGGGCACACTGCTGGCAAAAATGTAGAGAAAGAGCAAAACTCCCTATTGCTCTTAAAATTACTAAGGAAATAGTTGAGTTAGGAAAAGACTGGATCAGCGATGCAACAGCACCTGGCACAATGCCAAGTTTTAGCAGGCCTCCCAGTTTCTCTGTATTGCCTCACTACTGGACTAAAGTGACCCCAAGGTGCCCTCAGCTCCACTACAAGTACAGAGTCTGTTTCGAGTTGCTTTCAGGTTTAATAAATACATACTTAAAGCTGATAAGGTTTTAATTAATATCTTGATTTCATTTCAGGCAGTAACTGAATAGTATGGCCTAACAAAATGAAGAGCATTTCTTTCTATTCATGGCCAAAGCCAATTTGACAACTGAAACAGGCAGAGCTCTGCAGAGCTGTCACCCCACCAGGGCAGTACACAAGAGGATACAGTAGAAGACATAATGGACAGAGAATTCACTCGTTGCCAGCAATACTTTACCAGTAACCCTGCTATTAGAAAAGTCAATTTTACATATCTGTTAAACCCAGAAAGGATGTCCCCAGTAACAAGAAACAAGCAGCAAGAACCCCAACTTCTTGATCAGGATCCTCTCTGCAAGATCCACATCAAGATCCCCAAGGCTAACCTAGCTTCCATGTTTCCAACCACACGCAGGTAGTTCTTGTGCCGCCGAATTCTGCGTTGAACCTCGTGAAACAGGTAGCGCAGCTGCATAAAAATCACCAGGCTCGCCATTGACAACCAGATATTGCCAAACAGCTTCAGAAAAAAAAAACAAAACAAAACAGCGATTAGAAACAAGCACCATGAGAAACAAGAGGTTGCCACAAGAAACTGCATCAGGTCTTAACAGAGATAGAAATCGGGAAATCAGCACCGAAGAATTTTTCTTTTTTTGAGATCATTCAGACTAACCACTCAAGTTCACAGGCATTACTACTCATTACATCCTCAGATACGACCTGAGTAGCACAGCATTTATAATCAGGATAAATCGTATTGCCCTCTTCAGCTTAACATTCCCTGGTGCCAGTGAAAAGAATTCAGTCTGATTTTACTCAATAACAAAGCTAATTAAACATCTATTAAACAGATAATTACACAGTAGTTAATACTCCATAACAAAGTTATTTGTGAGGACTCCAATCACACAGGATGAAAGAAAGCCAGAACCAACTCCTACAATCTCCTCTTTAAAGAGCTTCTCTGTAATATTTGATACTTAAAATAAGCACAGTAAAAAAAAAAAAAAATTACAAATGTACCCAGTGCTCTTTACTGTAAGGCCAGTCTAATTTATTCAACATTATGCCCAGTATTTCATACCAGCATATGAATGTGATGCATCAAGTCCAGTGAAAGCAAGGTTAGCTCCATGACAAAATCTGTGTAGTAGACGTAAGTGCCTTTGTCCTCCCACGTTCCTTCGTGGTTGAGATCCCAGAGATGAATCGCGTATCTGCAAGAGCAGAGAAATTCACATTCAGCTCTCTTTGCTAAGTAGCACCTCTAGCTTTCAAACTGACTTATCCATTTTTCAAACAGCTTCTGGGTACGGATTCCTTGCCCTTCCTAAGCCCAGCACCCACACTCTGTGTCTTCTCAGGGGACTTTTTTTTAAGGTTAGTGGTTTCAAACAGCAACATTTTAAACAGGCAAAAAGCAACCAATGCTTAGCCCAAAATGGCATCAGAGACACCAGGAGCTGACAGAGAAGATGTAGCATTTGCTAAAAAACGCCTGCATGGATCAAAAGGCAGTCTTGGGATTCCAGCATCTACAGATGCACATTTTCAGCACACGAGGTGTTTCAGACAGACCCGAGATGCCAATAGCGACTTGAGCCAAGAGGTTCTGTGCTACACGTCACGTCCTACACATGTGCACGCACACGCACTGCAGACACGCACGCGTGATACCTTTCCAAAGCAAAAATTCTAGAGATTAAGATCTTAAAAGAAACCCGGCAGGATGACATTAAGTGGCATCTATCAACCCTCGTACAGCAGCACCAATCCATTTTAATCCATGTGTCAGGCTATTAGCACCCACTAAACCTATCCATGCGTTGCAGAATTCGTGCTTAAAAATACCACAGGCTAAAGTAAACCACCTTTGGCCCGTGCAAATCCCATGAGGTTCAACAAGGCCAAGTGTAAGGTCCTGCAGCCGGGTCAGGGCAATCTCAAGCAGAAGTACAGGCTGGATGATGAGTGGATTGAGAGCAGTCCTGAGGAGAAGAACCTGGAGGGGCTGGGGGTTGAAAAGCTGGACATGAGCTGGCACCGTGCGCTCGCAGAGCAGCAGCCAATGGCATCCTGGGCTGTACCCCCAGCAGCGTGGGCAGCAGGTCAAGGGGGTAATTCTGCCCCTTTGCTCCCCACTGGAGAAACTCCCTGCAGTGCTGGGTCCAGCTCTGGAGTCCTCAGCACAGGAGAGACAGGGACCTGTTGGAGCAGGGCCAGAGGAGGCCACAGCAGTGATGGGAGGGCTGGAACCCCTCTGCTGGGAGGCCAGGCTGGGAGACTTGAGGCTGTTCAGCCTGGAGAAGAGAAGGCTCCAGGGAGACCTTCTGGTGGCCTTTCAGTACTCCAATGGGGCCTATAGGAAAGCTGGGGAAGGACTCTTCATCAGAAAGTGTTCGTCAGGACAAGGGGTGATGATTTTATACTGAAAGAGGGGAAAAGTAGATTAGATCTTAGGGAGAAATTCTTCACTGTGAGGGTGGTGAAACAGTGGCACAGATTGCCTACAGAAGCTGTGGATGCCCCATCCGTGGAAATGTTCAAGGCTTTGATCAACCCGTTCTAGTTGCAGATGTCCCTGCTCAGTGCCGAGGGGTGGGACTAGATGAGCTTCAAAGGTCGCTTTCAAGGCAAATCATTCTAGGACTCTATCATCTCCAAACATGGATTTGCAATTGAACAAGGTAATTACACACACCCCTTAAATCAACACGCTGCATGCAATACTTTCTTGAAGAAACAATCTGCAAAACATCAGCTACTCACCGTAAAATCACGTGAGCAGTTCTGACTGTCACAAGCAGAGACTGCAGAACAGGGGAGAAAAAAAAAAAAGATATGTTAACAAGATTGTGGCAGGGACAGCAGTCCAGGGGAGGAGCTGAAGGGCCAGAACACAAAATACATTTATTGCAGCTGAATGAGTTCCTGTGAACCAACGGTCGCTACAGATGACTGTGTGCACAATGTACTTGTGATAAACATGAAGCTTATAAACAAATGTGGAAGAAATTGTTCCCAGACACACAGTGCTCTTGGAGCAGCCACCAGCATCACTGCTGCCAAGTCTCACTTCTTCCCCCACTACATGGAACACTGACTTTTTAAATTCTTATCACTCACTGAGTGACGAGATCACAAACCCACCAACTACCTCTCCTCATCCCACTGCTGAAGAAAAATCTGAAGGACCGAATAGTAGCAGAGATTTGAGGAAAAACCATGGAAGCACTTTCAAATAATTTCCACTCCTTTGCTGAGATGCAAATGCTGCAGGAGTAACTTTTCTCTTTAACCACATGACCTCTCTAGGCTAAGCACAGAGCAGAAAACCGAGTATATCAGAAAGTGTAAGTAGATCAGCAGCGTAAAGACAAGTCTCCAGACAGAACTGTTTCCCGAACATCTAACCACATTTGCACGGGCTCTTATCACCTAAGAAACCGTGGCCCCGTCACCTCCCTCTAACCTGCCAAGCCCACAACAGTGCCCTGGTCCCTCCCATCTCATATTCTGCGTTGTATTCTCCCAGTGAAAGGAACTGGAACAGGACAAACCCAGCCCTGCAGTTGATGGGAGCCAACTGACACCAGGATGCAGAGGATTTATAATGAGCAACTGAAACCAGTAAAACTGGTCTGACGGCATGCCTCCAGCATACAGAAGAATTAGCAAAAATCAGTTGGTTTATTTTCTCTACCTGTAAAAAGTTATTTTCTCCACCTTAAAATACTTCTATGCCTATTTAACCCTTAGCAATATCCAGCATACCTGCCAACTGTTTACTAGTTGGCTTTAAAGCAAGTGTTCCTGTGCCTGTGTAACCATCGATGCAAATCTTTTATCCAAATAAGGGCTCCAGGATAAGATGCAAATATCATTCAAATATCACCAAAAACACATCACGAAGCTAACAGCACATCACCCAGCACAGCGTGCTGTTCTCACCACAAACATTCTTTGTTAAATAGTTAAATTAGTACACCAGGTGTTCCTGCGACATGTGTCATGAGACCCTCTTCTGTCTCCTGTTACCTCTTTGGGTACCAGAGTCTACACCTTGTTCACAGAGGGGTTGTGGTTATGGAGAAACTTTACTTATTCTCTGTGGTCTGACCAAATAGTCCAAATTCTAATCACGCCATTGGTGAACCAGAATGGTTACCTGAGCTCCTGGATGGATATACCATGGAGCACAAATCTGTGTCAAACACAGTAGCCTCCAGCAAGAACGGAAGACATCTGTCAGGCAGGAAACTGAGGAGTCTAATCTTTGCAATTTTTAAGTTGTTAATGTTTCCAAGACATGATTTGCACTAGTTAGTGCTGAGGCAGAAGGAGCATCAAAGTTAAAATGACGAGCAGAGACCCTGTTGCAGCCTGGGAGACCTCACTGCAGCCTTTCAGTACTTCAAGGGGCCTGTCAGAAAGATGGAGACAGACTTTTCAGCAGGGCCTGTTGTGACAGGACAAGGGCTGACGGGTTTAAACTAAAAGAGGGAGATTTAGACTAGAGAGAAGGAAGACATTTTTCATGCTGAGGGTGGTGAGAGCCTGGCCCAGGCTGCCCAGAGAGGTGGTCGCTGCCCCATCCCTGAAACCACTGCAGGTGAGGTTGGCTGGGGCTCTGAGCAACCTGCTCTAGTTGCAGATGTCCCTGCTCCCTGCAGCGGGGGATTGGACTAGATGAGCTTTGAAGATCCCTTCCAAACCATTCTAGGATTCCCTGATTCTACAACTTGGTCAAAGCACTGGTCTCTGGTTTCTCCGCTGTTTCCAGAAACACATTTCAGCATTCTCACAGGAGGTACAAAGTACAACACTGCATCACAAGTTACACAACTCTGCAACCTGAGGCTTTAAATACACAGTAGATCATTTTCAGTACCAGCCCTTCAAGAGCTCTTGCTTTGCTCGCAATGAAACGCTTTTCCTTCACAGACTCCATGACACCAGTCACATAGAGAAGCTCACGACTGGAAGGCACTCAAATCCTAAGATAACAGATGCATCATGAGAAGCTATACAGGAACACATGCTAATTTCTGTAAGGTACAATTCTAAGATTTGAATATCACTGTTATTAAATAGCCTTAACTGAGATGCATGAAACAGGATCAGAGGATGCCTGCTGTGAATAGAGTAATTCTTTCGTACAATTAAAATGTACACAGGAAGATAAACTGGACATCCCTTGCTATACTACATGTCTCAAATACCATATATTGAGGCAGAAAAAGCTTAATGTTTACTCAAAAATACAGACAGTCATCACTCAACCTTCTGTGAGCATTTGCACATTTCACATCCATCACCTGCAGGAAAAAAATCGCTGGCAAACAACACCGAACAAGGGAACGCTTAACTAAAACCTGAGAAAAACATCTCTGTTGCTTTACTGCGAGCCCCGAGGTGGGCACGGAAAATCAATGTCTGCAGAGTCAGGAGAGAGAGGAATAGCTTAATGTAACTTAATGTAATTAAATACACGCTAATGGAATACACTTGGCAGGGTCCCTCTCAAACAGCGGCACACAAGCCACCAGCTGGAAAACATTTCAGTCTCAAAGACTGAACACGGAGAGCTTGAGGACTGCCACGAGGTGTCACTGCCAGGACCTGCGCACAAAGGAACCTCACCTACACGAGCGCTGGCTATTAAAACGAACGAAACTACCGATCACAGTCCACAAAGGGCGTATTTAAAACGGTCATGACAGAGCAAGATACTGGACAACTGCGTAAGAGGAATGATTAAACAGACCAGAATTCTTTTGCTTGGAAGAAAAGTCAGAGGGGGAATAGAAAACAAGTTTGTAAAATCACAAATGGTGTGAAGAGAAGTAAACAGGGAATGATTCTTTGCAGTTTTTCACCATAAATATATCAGATGATAGCCAGGGACGTTATCAGACAGAAGATCCAGAACAACTCAAACGGCTCTCTTGTGTACATGAAGCCAAGTTAGGTGTGCAATTTGTTGCCTTTGGATATTGCAGAGGCCAAAGTATAAATGAGTTCCATAAATTCTCAGACAACTTTCTAGAGACCATCTGAGGCTATCAAACTTGTGCAAGCCTCAGCTCAGGAATGTCCTCCAATACCAGATGCTGCAAGCAAAGGCAGGAGACCCTTTTCCCTACACATTCCCCACAAAGCTCCCTCCTCCGCTGTCCACCAGCAGCACAGGAGGCTGTGAGGATCCACAGCGTGGCTGAGGACCACACACACGCTGACAGAGCTACTCCTTTGGTAGTAAGCAGAGAGAACAGCTCCCACTGAAATGAAGAGCTGGGCCCCATCCTGCAACCCAAAACACAGACAGCACCATTTGGCACATCACTGAGGTGACACTTGGGCACTGTAACACTCCCTGATAAACACACCCCATGCTAGTGTGGGGCTGATATGTTCTTCTGCCAAGGCAAGATAAGAGACACACCATCAACAAGACCCCACCTATTAGAGACCCTGGCAAATCTTCAATACCCTTCTACTCTGTCAGGGCAAATCTGGCCCTGCAGCCTCGCACTCAGGGAAAAGTAAACGGACATATTCAATAACTGTGGTGAGATCAGCATCATACTCCCCTACTATGAGCTGTTTTCCTTCCTCCCTACTAACTCCAAATATGAATTCAAGATAAGAGAAGAAAAATAAACAGTACATGCTACTTGTTGCCTAAACTAAGGATGTGCTAACAGGACTTACTTGCACTTTGTTTAAGATTATCACTTCCTCAGGCAGAGTGCAACAACCCACCCTAACACCAAAACCATACCAAGTATGTCATTGTTTACCCCATATTGCAAAGGGTTCAGGAGTGCACAGCCGTGCCCTGCTCATCTCAGCCTAGACACAACTCTTAAACAAACATAAGCAAATCCCACGAGCATGCCATACGACAGGATGTTAGTCTCATTCCTTTTAGGGAGAGATGACATCGAAAACACAATCAACCTCCATGACACAGGCTGAGATGCACGTTACAGGTTCATACACACTCTCTCTCTCTCTCTCTAGTGGCTATTTCAACAGACCCTTCCTGCAATGCTCATGAAATAGAAGCATTATTTTTTCATAGGCTGCCATCTGATGTCAGCATCATCTAACAGATTTATCCTCTCATTCTCTTCCTCAAAGATTTGTTGCAGGCTTAAACTCTGAAGAGAGAAACTGTGCAGATCCGGCAACTACTCTAAACAAGGGGAGGGCTCGTTCGCACCTTCGGAGTTTCTTTGTTGTGGGAAACTAAGAGAAATCCCACCATGTGCCAAGATACCCCAAGTGAGGGGTGAAAAGGAAAGCAGAAACCACAACACGTACGAAGGGAGTCTCACCTCTGCTGCCATGAAAGCCAGTGTGTGCATGCCGTGGGTGTAGCCGATAACACCACAGACGACCGCTAATCCACAGCAGGACAGGAGCATGGCTATGAGCAGGGCCAGGACTCTGATGTGGCTGCTCATAGGGGTGGTAGGAGAAAAGGAAAGCTGCAACACAAACACATAAATACGTTAAGTATTTAAAGGAGCACTTCATCCACCCTGCCTTCCACAGTCACCTCATCAAACAAGTCCTCATCTGGGAAAAATCTTTTGCTTTCTAAAATAAAACCAATTTTACAACCTCAGTGGTGCAATGTAGTAACAAATGAGGCAGAACGAAGCCGAACCCACACACCATCCCAAAGACTCCTTTGTTTTGCTGTCATTTACATTCACCAGGCTCTTAAAGCCAGAAGGAATCACTACGATTACGTGAGCTCAGGTTTAGATCGCCTGTGCAAGAAAACCACCGACACTTTCTCACATGATAGTTTCCACATTAAATCCCCAGATTTAATTACAGTGTCTTTGAGCAGAGAGAATAATTAGTCTGCCAATTTTTCACCTTACAGCTGATCTGAATTTGTCCAGCTTTATCTTCCGGTCTCTAGTTCTTCCAATATCATTTTCTTCTGGAAGAAACAGACATCTCCCAAGCAAATTTTAACTTGCAGCTAGAGGCTGCTGGACAGAGTCTGCTGAAAGCAGCTGCCTCACTCCATAGCACACACAGAGTACTAATTCTCTAAACTACCTTCACGGGAGGCTACACCTCAGCTCTCTAAAACAAAGACGGCCCAACAGGCAGAGTATTTAGGTGGTCTATCCCCTTGTCTTCAGGGCGAGAAGGGGAAGAACAGGACAAGGAAAGAAGGAGTTGCCCAAAGCTTCACTCAGGTCTCATTGATGAAGTTGAGTCTGATGTTTTGTTTTTAAATTGGTTCCCTCTTCCCTGTTCGTATCTGGTTCGGTTCCACACTGCAGAGTTTGCAAGGCAAATAACACAAATGCCATTTGTCCAAGCAAGGAATTACAATACGTGCTTTGAATACAGAAGGAATACTGTAACGATTTATTCCCACAAGAGCTTTGCTCTTTCACAGCTTTCTGAACACTAAAAAAGTGAACAAGACCGCCTTGTTCACTTCCGTCTCAATCTTCCTAACCCAAACCAGCCTAGTTTCAAGCTCAGCACTCAACTACTTGTGAATTAACAGGCCTTACAGGATACTAATTTAAATAAATTTCAAAGCAGAGAGGAAATTCATGGATTCAATTTAGTTCAAACTTTTATTCCAAGACAGAGGATCTGAGGAAAAACCATGTCCATTATAGATGTTTAAAGCACAAGACTCGCTGTTCAAATTGCAGTTCCTTCATCCTTGCCTAGCTTTCAATTTCTGCATCTCTACTGAATTTATTCCCGGTATTAACAGAAACTGGGACGCAGCTTCTGGAGAACATTGCACTATGTATTGTATATATTGGCAGTCAGCATTTGGCAGATGTAAATGAGCTTGAAACTCGAGCATGGAATCCGCAAAAACAGGCTTCATGGACGTATCTTAAAGGGTACCTATCTAAGGGATGTTCGGTTACCGAGAGTTCTTCAAGGAGAGCTACGAAGACACATCACGGAGTTATGTAATGGTAATTACAGGGCACGTATAAGGAGCAATTGTCAAGTAAGTATCTTCAGCTCCATTTGTCTCACAGGAAAACCGAAGGAGTAAGACTGACGTTGTGCTTTAAAGCAAGAATCTGAAGCTACTGAGAGGTGCACGTGTTCAGCACCACAGGATGGGGAAAAGGCCTAAATGACTTGTTGTAACTGATCATGAGCCAGCGTCTGAACTTGAAACAGAATCTGCACGTCCCAAAAGCCAGCCCTTAATCAAGACTTACGTATTCAAAGCGATCCTTGCAGAGCTGGACCATAAGATGCAGAAACACAAGTCCAGAGAACCAGAGGCACCACATCACCACTTCTTCCACTGTCTGAACATTCAGCACACCAAAAATGAAGATGAACTTGTAGAAAATGAAATTCCAGAATTTATCCTTGAGATGCTGTAAAGAAAGCATGTGGTTACTATAGTGAAAGCACTGACAATCCACATCCAGGGGAGAAAAAGAGGGAAAAGGAGAAAGGTATAAAAAGATAGAAGTAGAAATGTGACAGCATGTTTGTAAGCCTTCCGCATACGCATCTTGAACTGTATTTGTTACTCTTACTGAATTAAAATCGTATCAGAAATATTAAAAAGACAATAGAAAATTATAATATTATTAAAATCGGTCCTTAGTATTGATCTAGTCCTTGATCTAATGCACAGCATAACTGTGTCACACGGCGGACAATGAGTTTCCGGCCATACTTATAAAAGCGTTCAACACAAACCAAGTGTGATCTCAGTTTGGTTCTCCACGCCCAAATGATGCAGCCACCGGGCCGCAAACACAAAGTCCCCTTTGCTAGAAGAACTGCCACCATTGGGCACAAAAAAACCACCCAAATAGCCTAGCACCCTGCTTCCAATAACCTGTCAAAAAGTACAGATGATTAAGGAAAGATGACAAAGTCTGCTCTTAAAAAGCACAATGCCTCCAGCGGAGAATGAGATGGGTGAGAAATGAAAAAATTAATTAATCCCACGCACACGCAGGACGAAAGAAACAATACGATGGTCTCCGGCACCAGAGAGCAAGCCAGACTGGTGGAAAAAAAAAAAAAAATCATGAAATAAAATGTTTTGTTAAAGAACACGAAATCACCAGAAGTTTAGTTAAGACAGGCCCAGAATTCCTTCATGCTGCTGCCGTTTTTGGCTCGTCAATATAATAACCAACTTTCCCTCACATGAGAGCTGCAGCATGCTCCTACTGGCCGAACGCAAATGGGACCGTGCGGTTACTGCTCTTCAGTTTTGAAGAGGGTAGAGAACATGCTGGAAATTATTACTGATTAAAATTCCACATCCTTATAGTCAACACAGACTGGAAAGAAAATCTGGCCCGATGGAGTTTGACAGTGCCTTGGTTTTAGTCCACTTCATTCGCAGGCTCTACGGAGCGTTGATCACAAATAAAGGCTTTGAGAGACCCCTGCCTGTTGATGAAGCTTTATGTGCCTCAGTTCTGCATGTTAAAAATCATCATGGCCTGATATTTCCTAAAGAACTGCGCTTACACACTTTCTTACTGAAGCATGTGAACACACTTCAAAGTTCCCTTCAGAAATTAACTGGAAGCTCATGCCTGTGGATACTCTAGCTAACCAAATAATGAGATTGAAATTCATGTTGTTCTAAAATTTACTTTTTTGTGTACTTTCAGCAATTCCTGAAAACAGAAAACTACATCAGGAACGGATGAAATGCACCAATATCGAAAGCAAGGTGTTGCTGTATTACCTGCCGCTCACTGACACGCAGAGGACCGAACACCACGCACTGGATTAGCTTAGCAACCAGCATCAGAAAACAGCAGGCAGTGTTCACTAGGACCTGGAAAGAAATAAAGCAGTCAGCGACAAATACTTTTGCCCTATTTAGAAGGAGAGAGAGAAAGAGAGAAAAGTGAATGAACGAATCTAACAAAACCTGCCATTGTTCACAGAACAGTATTAGTTGCCTCTTTTTTGGGGGTGAAATTTAAGCCTGGCCAATTCCAAGACACGTACAGTGGTTAGTAAGTCACCTAACTTTGGTTTTTCTGGCAATACTAACACGGTCAGTTTGATACAACAGTATATCCAACAAGCCAACCTATCCCTTCACAATAAATGGTTTTATATAGATTAGCAAATTTCAGCACCAAAGAACAGGGGAATAAAGTCTACGGATCACTGAGATATTCTATTTAACATATGGCAGGATGACCAAACTCCAGTTTGAACCTATTGTTAAAGGAACAAAATTCAGACATTGTCTCAAAACATCCTAAGTAGCACACAGCCCTTCCGCAACAACACTGCTCAAATCCTTACAGGGAAACTGCTTTAAAGCAAAGCAGCAAGTTGCTGAGCACACAGGCCTGGGAAAACTGCGTCTCACATTTGACCAAGGCACTTGTAATTAACTTCTGACCTACAAAGAGCACTAAAACGGGGAGTGGGGAGATGATCAACCAGTCTCACACTTACTTCTAAGGGACTTAGAATAAACTTTCCCAGGACTTTTACTTGAAGGTCCTGAAACCAAGTTTTAACAAGATGAATGTGCTTAGTATATGCAAAACTCAGTTCCTCAGTCAAGCAAGCACATTGTAAAGCCGATGTCCAACCAATCCCCTCTTTGACCAACAAGACATATGAAAAGCTCAGCAGTAACAGCTCAGCGAAGTTTCTGATATTCCCTTGCTGAGCCTTTATTTCAACTACAAAAATTAGTGAGCCAAGATTCATATATCATTGCCAGGTCGGGTTTAAAGAGCTACAGAAGATTTAGGTTTTGTGTTGTTGGCTTTTTTTTTTTCTTAAATGGTGAGAATGCTTCTAAATGTTTGGGTTTTTTTTCAATAATAATGAAAAAAACAAAAGCAGGAAAAGCTTGGCCTTGCACACCTGATGTCTTCCCACGAAGACCTGTATCCGAGCAGAACACCAGCACTTCAAGAAGCACAGGTGCAACACCCACCAGACACCCAAGAGCTCCACTCAAACTCCCCACGGCGAGAGGGGCACACTCAGGGACAAGTCTCAGCCCCCCGCAGAAGCCTCCGGGCGCTTGGCGTTACTGCAGCCCCACCACCCTGGACGAGGACGGGCAGAAAGCGGCAGCGGCCCGCGGAGAGCAGGGCAGGACTGCACCCCGGGCATCGAGCGCGCAGCCGGCCCGCAGAGTCGCCTCTTTCCCCCCCGATTCTCCGAGAGACCCCTCGCCGTTGCGGGACAGGTTTTGAACAACAACAATGACCCCTCGCTCTGGAGCCCGGCGGCGGTGGAGCGGAGGGGCCGCCCGCCTTCTCCCCCTCAGCGGCGGGCAGAGGCCACGCAGGCCGGCCCCGGCCCCAGTGCAGGC